>PVKC010031926.1:0-14392 GCA_004027635.1 Crocidura indochinensis | reverse complement strand
GAAATTCTGATAACTATACAAAAAAGATTCTGGAAACAAAAAAACTTGTACAAAAAGTGACAGACTATGAAATGATGATCAACAAAATGAATCAAAACAGGTAGACAGAAGGAAATAACTCAATTTAGAGCAGAAATCAGTGAAGTGTAATTCCAAAAAAATCTGAAAGTTAAATGAAAGCAAAAGTTGGTTCTTTGAAAAAGTAAACAGGGTTGATAATTAGCAAAACTATCAAAGAAAGAGAAACTTAATAATCCTGATTAGAAATGAAAAGAGGGAGATCACTATGGATACTGCAGATATTCAAAGGGTAATCAGACTACTTTCAGAAACTACCACAAGACATGAGAACCTGGAAGAAATGGATACATACTTGTATTCATAATCTTCCACAGTCAAATCAGGTTGATGTAGAATATCTAAATAGATCAATAACTATTAAGGAAATTCAAATGGTAATCAAAAGTCTTCCCCCCCACAAAAAAGCTCAGGCTCAGATGGATTCTCTAATAAATTCTTTCAAACCTTTCAAGAGGACCTACTATTTTTTATAGTTTTTACTATCAATCTTTTTCAGGCTCTTAAAGGAAATTGAAGAAACAGAAACACTCCCAAATAGTTTTTATGAAGCTAATATCACCTTGATACCAAAAGAAACAGAGATGCTGAACAAAAAAAAAAAGAAATACAGAACAATATCCCTGATGAACACTGATGAAAAGTTCAACAAAGCCCTAGCAAATAGGACCCAAAGACTAATCAAGAAAGTCATACACTATGACTAAGTTGGTTTCATTTCAGGGATGCAAGGATGGTTTACCATATGTAATTACTGAACATAATACTCCATGTGAACAAAAGAAAAATAAAAACCATAGAATCATCTCAATAGATGCAGAGAAAACATTTGATAAGGTCCAATGCCCATTCATGATAAAAAAAAAACCTCTCAACAAGAAGAAAATGTAAGGAACTTTTCTCAATATAGTTAAGGCCATTTACCACAAACCAATGGCAAACATTATACTTAATGGAGACAAACTAAAAGACTTTTCTATAAAATCTGCTACAAAACAAGTGTGCACTCTTCACCATTCCTATTTAACATA
Source organism: Crocidura indochinensis (assembly GCA_004027635.1). Lineage (NCBI taxonomy): Eukaryota > Metazoa > Chordata > Mammalia > Eulipotyphla > Soricidae > Crocidura > Crocidura indochinensis. The sequence goes on along the minus strand of PVKC010031926.1, from coordinate 13,283 downwards.
ATAATGTAATACTGGAAGTACTTGTCATAGCAATTAGACAAGAAAGATATATCAATGGAATCCAGATAGGAAAGGAAAAGTGAAGTTCTCACTGTTTGCAGATGACATGATATTATGTTTAGAAAACCCTAAGGACTCTATCAGAAAGCTTCTAGAAACAGCAGATTTGAATAGCAGAGTGATAGGATACAAAATTAAAATGCAAAAATGAAATTCCCAGTTATGCACTAATAATGATAGAGAAGCAATGGACATTAAAAAGTCTCATTCATAATAGTGCCACAGAAATTCAAATATATTAGCCAAAGAGGTGACTGACCTATACAAAGAAAACTACAAAACACCACTTCTAAAAATAAAAGAGGACACAAGGAAATGGAGACAGAAACCCTGTTTATGGATTGGGAGGACTAGCATCATTAAAATGGAGATATTTCCCAAAGTATTGTACATATTTAATACAATTCCTCAAAGGCTGTCCATGACATTCTTCAAAAAACTGGATCAAGCACTCCAAAATTCATTTGGATCATTAAACAATATCTAAGATCCATATGATCAAAGGGCCATGAATAAATGCACCACATCACTAACCATCAGGGAGATGCAAATCAGAACTACAATGTGGTAATATCTCATACCACAGAGACACACACATCAGAAAGACCATGAACAACCAGTGCTGGCTTAGGTGTGTGGAGAAAGGGACTCTCTTTCACTTTTGGGGGAATCCTTTTGGATTTGGAATTCCTTTTGGGGGAATATTCCTTAAAAAAACTAGAAGTGAGGTCCCATAAAATCCAGCAATACCACTCCTAGCGATGCAACCTAGGAAACAAAAGGCACAATTCGAAAAATGCTACCTGCACCCCTATGTTCATAACAACAGTATTTAAAACAGCAAGAACCGGGAAACAACCCAAATGCTTGAGAAGGACTGGAGCAGTGGCACACGCTGTAGGGTGTTTGCCTTGCATGCAAGAACCTAGGAAGGACCATGATTCCATCCCTCGGCGTCCCTATGGTCCTCAAAGCCAGGCGCGATTTCTTAGTGCATAGCCAGAAGTAACCCCTAAGTGTCACTGGGCATGAACCAAAATCAAAACAAACAAACAAACAAACAAACAAAAAACAACTGCTCGAGAACAGATGAGTGACTAAAGAAACTGTGGTATATCTACACAATGGAATATATGCAGATTTTAAGAAAAAATGAAGTCATGACATTTCTTTATCATTTATTCTGAGGTGCAGAAAATTCTAGGTTTTGCCATTTTTAATTATTTATTTAATCATCATGAGATACACAGTTTCAAAATTTCTCATGATAGAGTTTCAATCATACAATATTCCAACACATCCTTTCACCAATGCACATTTCCCATCACTACACTTCACTTCCCCCACACCTAAGTCTACCTCTGTGGGACATATTCACTTTCTCTTCATTTCTTTCCTTTTAAGCCCTGTGTCTTGCAGTATTGTTACTGAAGGGGTATCGTGCATACCACTTTAATTCCTTTCAACAACATTTGCAGAAGCTATTTAATTTAATGTAGTGCCATTTGTTTATTTTTTCTACTTGCTTGGCCAGTGTTTATCTTAAACGAACAGAGCTTCATTTTTTCTCAGAATTGTGAAGGTTTAAAGTCAGATGAATATGTATGTTTATACTGTTTTATTTCTATTTTGATCATTGAGATAACCAATTAAGTAGAAGAAATGCAATAAAACAGGTTAGTGAAGATACAGTACCTTCGGAAAAATTAGCTTGATATTAAATCTCAGGGTGTTTTTTTTAACAGGTAGAGATGCCAGGAACAAGAAAAAACCTAGAAGCACTGAGATCTACTCATTCTACCTGTTTAAAGTTAAGGTTCATAAGAGTTCTAGGGGAGATATTTACTGATTATTCTGTCATATATCCCTTAATATTTAAAATATTTTATACCCTCCTTAACACCCCACAAACCACTTGCTGTTAGACTACTTCACACATTACCTAAATATTTGTTTATAAATAATATGTATTTTGTGGATATGTAAATAAATGATCAAGTATAATTTGTCAATCTGAATAGTTTTGAAATATATGTCAAAGTTACAGTCAATATCATAGAAATTGTTGATTATACTTTTTCTCTTTATGAATTTAATAACAGTACTTTTGTTAGGATACTAAAATGCAACATTAGAACTGCAACATTGGTATGTCAATTATACCTTACAAATATTTTTCAGTTCATCTAGTCAGTTAGAATAAATATATAAATAAGCTTTTAATGTTTGTCAGATGTTTTTAGCTACATACAATTATCAGTGAACAAAACAGAAATACCTGTTTTCACGGAGCTTATTATTTAGAAGAATAAAGCAAGCAACAAATGATACATAGCCAACTAATTAATTAGTTAGCTAGACGGTGTATATTGGAAGGGCATGCATACTTTAAAAATATAGTTTATTTTTGTGCAATGGTAGAGGGTGTGAATTGTTTCATGTCACAATTCTAAATAATATTGCCACAGTATGTATCTTTTTGTAGACCAGACATTTTCAAATTTTAGGAGCAGAAGATACTGAATCAGACTAATATTTTAAGACCCTTGAAATCTCACTACAATGTCTAAGCTATTTTCATGTGTTTCTCATGTTTTTCCCAATTTTAAGCCATTCATGGTTAAATTCAGAAGACATTATTTATTCTCGTTCTGATTCAGCAGCAGAAGACATAAATTCTTGCAGAGGGTTTAGTTTCATCCTGTTGTGTTACATACAGAAAGACATCTTTCGTGTTGGAATTACCTTCATCTATTCCATAAATCAAAAATGCAAACACAGGACATGATCATTAAGCCATAAAATGCACTTTGAGAACAAGAGATTTAGGTCAGTGAGGTATAGGTCAGTGAGATATAGATCAGGAAATATAGAAGTACGTATTTTGTATGCAGGAGATCTGGGGTTCAGTCCCTGACACCATACATTTCTCTGAGCACTGCCAGGTGTTTCCTCTAAACTCCCCTAACAAATACATTATAAGATTTACTATGTTATTCTCCAAAGAAACTTTACAGATGTGGTCTGGCAGTAATAATGAGTATCTTTCCATCAGCCAACATAGTTCTCTAGTGACATGAGAAACCAGGGAGCCAAACACTGGATCACACATTCCAGATTTCTGGCTGTGACCCAGAAGTCTAAACAGTTATTTCCTGAGAAAAACGACTTGAATAATGTCTTGGCCTCTGGACAGGGTATCACAAAGCTAAAAAGTTGCATAGCTGCTATTTTATATTGTAAATAAAATCCCTGGAGTTTGGGGCTTCTTACATATTTATTTTGCTTGCACTGTGTTAAGCAGCCAGATTTTGAGTAATCTTTGCAATATTGTTTATCGTTATTCTGGTTGATAAAATTTTAAGGAAGCAGCAGATTCTATAGAACTGGCGAAATATGTCAATAAATTCTAGAGAGTTTTAAAATACAAAACATGAAGAGATAAACTCAAGATATATTCAGACTTTACCAGAATCCTGAAGTAAAGTCTTAACCTAGATGCACACATATCCTCTAAAGGGAATGTTGAAGGCAAGTATTCAGTATTCAGGAATAATAGAAGTCAGAATCATAATTTAGTAATTCTGTTAAATAGTCATGACTCAGAATGCATGGTCTATCACTTACATCTGACTAGAATAAATAGGTTTAAGAGAGCCCTAGAAGATTATGCTAGCTTACTTGATTGTGAAACACTGGAAATGAGCCCCGTGTAAAGTTATAGACACTCTCTCTAGAGAAGTTCGTAAATAGAGAAAAATGTAAATTAATGCTGATGATTTGTGTAGAGCCATAAGCCCTGACAACTGTAAGGATTCTTATATAGTGAAACATTAGAACATCAGTTTTTTTTTAAATCATTTTGTTTTTCTCCATGATGATCATGTACTGGCATGATCTGCATTTAAACCAATATAACCTGAACTAGTTTCCTCTCATCTTGAAACATACTTTCTCACAGCAGTCTCAATTTTAAATAAGTGAATTTCTTTATTCTATTAGTAATCATTTCACTGGTGATAATCAATATTAAAGTTACCTACTCTTGGTCCTATCCCTGAATATATGTGCTTTTAATCCCTGAACTATGTCCAGATTCCTATAAAATTTTCTTGCCATTTTGAATACTGTTATTAACCTTGTGAATTTTTTCTAGAGAAAAAAAAGAAGAGAGCTACAATTGGCCATGTCTAGAAATACAATCGGAATTATGGTACATTGATATTATGGAAGTTTACTTCAAATCAAATATAATTTACAATTTTATAAAAATCAAATATATAGTATATCAGCTTGACAAAAACCACTAAATACTAAAAAAAGAATGTTCATAAATATTGAATTATTTTCTAAGCTGTTCATAATAAGTAAGTAGTATATCTGTAGCTTGAAATTGGTCTTTCACTAAATAAATGGGTAATATAGCAAACAAGAATTGTCAAAAACTATAGACCTAGAAGCCTCAAGGAAATGTGAAAGGGCATTATCACTGGTAGATCAAATTAAAACAAAAGCAGATTTCAATGTTTATTCACAATTAACAAAACATGTTTGTCATGCTCATGTAAGTTCTGCTTTCCTGGACAGTTTAAGACTTCATATTTTTCCTTCCTTTGACCTATCCTCTATAGCCTTACTGTTTATTAGATACCAAGAACTCAAATGTAAATAAATACCATTTCCTCAAGAAGTGTGTAGTTTATTCTGTCTAGTCTATTATGAGGAACTCTTTTAAATAATGTTAGAGAGCAGGAATCACTTTCTCATGATTTGATGAAAATTCAAGATATGGCTATCAGCAAGAGTGTATATGAGTGAAATTTTAAATGATCAATGCAAGTGTATCATTACCTTTGTCTTAAATTATTGAACTTTGGATAACTGAAAATGTGCTTACAAATACTGTGGTTGTTTTGTGGGGGTCAAATCCAGTAGTGCTCAGTTTCTACTTCTGCCTCTGCTCAGGAGTGAACACTTCTGGTGCTAGGTGGACCATCAATGGAGCCAGATATTGAATAGGCATCAGTCAGACTTACTCCCTACTAAGCGTTGAGCGAAGATTCTAGTTCAAAGTCAAGAAAGTATAAGGATTCCACTGGCTATTTAGGAAAAGATCAAATGTTTCGTGTTATTTGATTAGGGATCCCAGTAAAAAAATAAGCAGAGTCTAGAATATGAGATGACTGTGTACCATGAATAGCATCTTGTTGAATTTGAGAAGCAGTAGAATATGTTTAAGTGGGTAACTAATCCAAACTGATTGTATCTTGATCTTGTAGTTGCTAAATGGAGAATAGGTATGAAGAGAGTAAATAAGATAGCAGAAGCTCTGCTAATAGCAAGATGGTATTATGAAAATCATTTTATCCTTTTCAGTGACAGTGGTAGCAGGGATAGATAGAGGTGAATAGATTCAAGAGGTAATTAGTACTTAATATTGATTTGGTGTTGAATGAATTATGGTGGATGCAATAGAGAAAAGACAGACTATTTTTTCTGGTTTAGCTATATGGTGGCATTTTCTCTAATTTTCAGCACAAAAGAAAGACAAGTTTTGGGTAACGAAGAGGAAGATAATGAGTTCATATTCACACATATTAACATATGCCTGTTAGGTATCTAGGTAAATATTTATATGACTGGAGATAGAGTAGGTGTTAGCCAAAACAAACATTAAACTGACCTGGGTTTAATGTCTGCATATTACCAATGGCAATCAGGAGTGATCCCTGAGCAGAAAATGACTGATAAACCCTAGCACTTCAAGGAATAGCCCCCAAACAAGCAAACATTTCTACTATGTAGTTTATTATAGTGAGTTGGATCTTGGAAGTATAAGCGCTCTCCCTTATCTGTATTTAGAATCCATTCTTTTCTATTTATTACTAATTCTGAACTGTTATTTTATTTTTGGGGAGGGTTTCTTTGTTTCTTAGAGGTAGACATTGTCTATATTTGTGTTCATAGTTACGTACATCTGTGCCTTATGCAATGCTTATCTTATTTATGCACATAAGTGAAGATATAAAGAATTTTAATGACTTACATCTTGTCATCACGTCATTGAGGACATTTCAGGGAAAGTTAATATTGTTATGCTTATTTATTTATGTAAATGACCTTTGATTTTTTATAAGTAACCTAACAATATCAGGAATCAAGCTGTTTACAGGTGTGACAAATTTCACTCGAAATAGTTCTAGGATAATTTCCTCCTTAGATGTTCTCCCAATTTTGTAAGCCGGAGTGATAGCACAGTGGGAAGGGAGTTTGCCTTGCACAACTCCGATGTGGTTTCAAGCTCTGACAATCCAGATGGGCCCCCAAGTTCACGAGGAGTGATTCCTGAGTATAGAGCTAGAAGTTATTCCTGAGTACAGCTGGGTATGACCCAAAAAGCAAAAGCAAAAAAAAAAAAAAAAAGATGTCCCAATGTTTAGATTGAACTGAAAATCACTGCATTTTTGCAGTTGCTTTATTAAACTCATTTGTAGTTAAAGTTCCTGAGATTCTGTAACCCCATCTAGTTATACAACACTAATAATCTAGGAAAAGAATATTATCATTATTTAATGCCTGGTGACTAATAATGATCTATGGATATCTTATCCTGAGATATAGCCTGCTCCATTTCCTCCAAGTGGCCTATTTTGTATCAACGGGGCCAGCAGTGAAATCTAGGGAATTTCTATTATGTATTTGTAGAAATGATACTTTTCAAAAATTACAGGAGGAAATATTCTTTCAAATTAATGTTTTTCTATTTTGGAGATAGATGCCAAGAAGTATTATCACTAAATGTCAATCAATTAAAATATAAATATAAAAGTAAATTGCTTAATTTAAGCACCATAGTTACAAGTCTGTTCATGATTAAGTTTCTCTCATAGAATGTACAGAACCACTATTATCTACAACATCACCAAAAAGCAAACCTCTACCAGGAAGACCCTACCGCTACCCTGGCATTGACTTACTCCAATAAGTGTTCCCTTAACACCCAGACGACTCAACAGCAGCAACAACCTGCTTGCAGGGCAGGACGCTCCACATCTAATGATGAGGTGAAACTAGAGGAAGCTCCACATCATCCTGACTTTGATGAAGCAAATGCACAGAAACCAGAATCTTTAACTACAGAAACCGCACACCAACAACAACCGATGTGCAAAAAAAATTTCACGGAGAATGGCTCAGAGCTCAGGGGTTGGACAACCTAGTATGCCTGGAACCCAGAGTCAGTCTTATGCCAGAAAAATTCACGGATAAGGTCTCCTTCTAGTTAGACCAAGGCTTTTTTATCCATTTTACCCATATTTTGCTTGGCCTATGCAAACAATAACAATTGCCACTCTCACATAGTTATTACTGTATTTTTTTATGTTTTTAACTCTTATCCTTGTTTATCTGTTCTTGGACACTTGGTGGGTTTCCAGATTCTAGATATTTTAAATAGTGCTGCAATGAACATAGGTTTTCCTGCATGGTGTTTTTGTGTTCCTAGAGTATGTTTCTAAGAGTGGTATTGTTGAATCATATGGAAGCTCAATTTCTAGTTTATTAAGAAATATTCATATTATTTTCCAAAAAGTCTGGACCAAAAACATTAATAAATAAAAAATTAATGTAAGAAAGAGTGGTGAGTGCAGTCATAGAGATAACTACACTGAGAACTGCTATAACCATGTGAATGAATGAGGGAACTGGAAAGCCTGTCTAGATTACAGGTGGGAGTAGTATGGGATGGAGCAAGATTTGGGACACTGGTGGTGGGAATGTTGCACTGGTGAAGGGGGGTGTTCTTTACATGACTTGAACCTAATCACAATCATATTTGTAATCAAGATGCTTAAATAAAGATATTATAAAAAAAGAATTTGAAAAATAAAGTACAGTGGGTAATTTTTATGCCTTGCAGGAGGACAACTCTGGTTCAAACACTAGCAATCTATATGTTCTCTCAGATCCTGCCATGGTTGATCCTTGACTGCATAGCCAGGAGGTAATCATGAGACCCATCTACTGTGGCCCCAAACACAGAAAGAAGAATTTCATGAGCCTAAAATTGACAGGTGTCTGCATGTGGTTTTCGTGGCTTAACAATACTTGCTTTCCCAGCTCACACTTTTCTACCTTTCCATTGTTTGCCTTATATAATATACGAATTTGAAGTATAATTTTACAGTTACACTCATAGATTCAAAGTTTATTTCATATGTTACTAGAATTGACCAGTCTTATTCTTTGTACTTTGCAAATATTCGTGATTAGAATTAATCAGACAAAATATATGCCAACTTCTTTTTCATCAGACCTCTTAAGTATTTTATAAAACTATCAAGAGTTTTTTAAGAGAAAGAAATTCCTGATTTGGGATCTTGTCACAAACGATATTGGGACATGTAACCTGAGATGATATCAAGGGATAGCTAATTAATTTCATCCCCTACCTACACTTCTGATAAAAAAAACTTCCCTTACCTAACCTAACCACCCATAGTCTGTGTATCAGACACCAAGTATGAACTTCATATGTAAGTTTATTTGTTTTTTTAACTACACTGATATGAAGTTATCTCTTTTATTACTGCATTGCCAAGAAGATGAAACAGACAGAGGTGTTTAATATAGTTTGTAGAATAGCACCTTCAGTAATTAATGGTGCTGAGAATCAAATCCAGGCATTTTAACACACAATTATATTCTCTTTGATACTATATAAAGATATGAAATTGGTATGATCATATGTGTAATCTAATTTTGCATTGATTTTGTGTCTTCTAAAAGCATGCCATATGTTCATGCTAGAGAGTCACTCAGAAGTAGGGAAAATGTTATGTGCCTATTCTGTCAACATCTAGACACAACACACAGTATCCACCAATAAGGTAGTAGCAATGTAGCAGTCATTGAAAATAAGTTTAACAGGGGCTGGTGAGGTGGCACTAGAGGTAAGGTGTCTGCCTTGCAAGCGCTAGTCAAGGAAAGAACCAGGGTTCGATCCCCCAGCGTTCCATATGGTCTCCCCCAAGCCAGGAGCAATTTCTGAGCGCATAGCCAGGAGTAACCCCTGAGCATCAAACGGGTGTGGCCCCAAAAAACAAAAAAGAAAAAAAAAGAAAAGAAGTTTAACAATTAGATTACACAAAAATATTTTAAAATTTCTTTGGGCAATCTGAGAGATAGTATAGCACATAAAGCTTTCTTTGTGCAGAGCAGATCCTGGTATGACCCCTAGCACCCCAGATGCTCTCCCAAACACTGGTAGGAGTAATTCCTGATTGATGAGTCAGGAGTAACCACTGAACATGTGTGTGACCCAAATACTAAAAATAATTTTCTTGACAGCTATCTATTAAGGAAAATTTTCAGTTCGTGGCACATAAACACACAATTTATTTGTCTTTTAAAGTATTTATACAAAGAAAGAAATGTGATGTCTAAAAGTATGAATGTTTCAAATATTAAAATCACAATTGCGCTGTCAGCCAAGAAATATTTCTTTAAAATATTAAATTTGTCTAGGATTCAATATATTAAAATATATAAAAGATTGTAAAATAGATAAAAACTGTGAGGAGGGATTATAGCAGATATAATAATTGTCTTGCACAGTTTGATCCCTGCCTCCATATATTCCCTGAGGTTCTCCAAGAGTGATGCTTGAGAGCAAAGCCAGGAGTAAGCCCTGGGAACAGAGACAGTTGTAGCCTCAAAGCAAACAAAGAAAAACCCAGGTTTTTTAAAATGTTTGCTTATTAATTATGCAGTGTTAGCATTATTGAAAGGTTGATTATTTAAAATATCTTAGGTTGAATAGACTTGAAAATCACAGATGGATGTTCACAAGTTATTATGAGAAAATATGCTCTGATAATTCATAACAAGATGAATAAAATCAGTGAACACCACTCAGTTTACTTACCATTTCCCTGAAAATAAGACAGTGTCTTATATTAAATTTTGCTCCCATATATGTGCTAGGTCTTATTTTCAGGGGATGTTTTATTTTTCCATGAAGAAGAATGTTACATTTTATTGTTAAATGAAAATAAAGGGAATTTATTACTTGCATATGGTATGGCGTTCACTGGTTGCTTAGATATCAGTCAGAGCACATAAATAAACCTGTAAGTAGGTCTTATTTTCAGAGGATGTTTTATTTATGGGGAAACATGGCAATGATATTTTGTCTCTAATCAACAAGTGTGCATCTTTCTATAATGATAGGCAAATCTCTAGTGTGATAGATTGGCACAATAAAACTCACCAGATTGGCACATTCAACCTCCATCCATCAGTTAGGTCACAAAGTGTAATATGGTGGCTTGTTCAGGTAATGGGTTAACCTTAGCAATAAAGAGCCAAGGGATCCCTAGTGTTTAGTCAGGTTCAGCCTCCATTTTCTTCCTCCCTCTTGTCATGTCCACTGTTTGTAATGAGTTAGCACATTGATCAAAGGATTAACTATTAGTGCAGCTATGGGCATGGGAGATGTTGGGCTAGGTAAGCAATATGCTTGAGACTATAGGAATATTCTGCTCTTCTTGGCAGGATTTGCCTTACTAAACTTTCTATGTTATAGCTCATGAAAATCTGTTCAAGGCTGTATTCTTCCTAGCAAAAATTTTTCTGTTTGGTCTCACACTTTCCCTCACAGGATGTTTTTTTGCTTAGTTGGGTGCTTTCCCTTAAAATTGCTTAATACAGATTCCTGCATATACTTTGGGATCTGCACAGATGATTTCCCACAACCTGGAGTTTCTAAATTTTAGGTTTAGAACAGTCAATACCTACACATGCTTCATAAACCTGGCAAATGATGGTTGAGCATTATTGCTCAGTCTCTGAGTAATGTAGCATTATTTCTAGAGTTTTATTTACAGTACTTGAGCTTATCCCATATTCTAGGCTGTGGCATATTAATATTGCCTCCTCTAAAATCTCTACTTGAAAGTTGAATTATTATTATTATTATTATTAATTATTTCAGGTTAAATTTGAATTTTTCATTTCCACACCAAATATACTTTTCCTCATGTATCACCTTTTTATAAATTTGTTTAATAACTTGGACTAGGATTATTGGTATCTATTTTATTACTCTATTTTAACATGCCTCACACTTAAATTTTTAAAATTTTTAAAATTTAATTGAAAAACTTGGGTTTGCAAAGTTACTGATAGTTGATTTTTAGGCATATAATATTTCAACACCAATCCCACCACCAGTGTCTTCTCCCATCATAAATCCACTCATATTCCATCATTCCCATCCTGCAAGTCACATCTACATCTGTGCCTGCCATATTGGCATACACATTACAAAGTTCAGTGATTGAGGTGTAGATTTCATGTTTTCTCTGTTGTTGAGTCTGTGTTTTGGATGTATAACTATTCCACCTGGAACCCTGTGCCATCCTTCCCTTTCCCACCTTGATTTCTATTCTTCTCTGTCTTCCTCCTCCTTTGTGGTCAAGAGTGAACTAATCATTTGTGATTTATTATATTACATGAAGTCATTCAGTTATTTTACATACCATAGGTAAGTTAAATCATTCTGTCCATACATAATTCTTTAGAAAAATCCCACAAGTCCTACCATCAAATATACATATATATATATATATTCAGAATATGGCAACTTTCACTGAGTACTTTCTTGCCTTTACAAGAAATTACTGGACTTTCCTAACTAAACTTTTCATTTAATCTCTATTCAATTTATTATTTCCTGAGCAGCCATAGCTATCTTTAAAATATAACTCACTTGACATATCAAAATCCCCAATGGAGCATCTTCTTCCTTAGAACCAATGCCAAGATAAATGTGGCCTATTAGCACGATAAAAACTTTCCAAGTACCTCTCTTATACTTTCTTATGCTCTGTTTCATACTTATTCTGCTCCATCAAAATAAACTTCTGAGTAATAATCTAGAAATCACTTTTCAGGCTACTACAACTGTTATTCCACTTCCTACAATGTGTCCACAGTTATTTTTATGCTTATCTCTTGCTTTTCATTTAGATTGCAAATAAGTCATCTTCCTGATCGTTTTTTCAAAACTGATCTCTTTCACTCACTCCACCTGTCATTTGCATCTCAATCTACTTTAAAAAAAAGATATTTATAATTGCCTAATATATTTCCCTATTTATTTGTGTATCATTTATCTACATGACAGTAATGTTAATTCAGAATTATTAATAAATTATTAAATAAATGAGTGACTGAATGAGTCACTAAGTGGCAGTAACTTAGACAGGTGTTAGGTTATAGTCTGAGGAAGGAAATAAAACACTTTCAAAAGTATATGGCTAGTCTAAAATATAGTTCACAAGATCTAAAATATAGTTCACAGTATTTGGTTAAAAGATCCAGCTGTTATCGTTTTAGCTAATATAGCTACTTTAATGTCCAATGTTAATAAGCGGTTAATATGTTCCATAAGTTCTGATTTTGTCTTCACTTGATTTAAAGATTAATAGATGAGATGGGTTGAAACAATGTTTGAAAAATTAAAAATATACCATGACTAGAACAATGACTTCAAAACATTAATATGCATTGTAAATCTTTGTGGTTATTGAAATTATCCTGTGTTCTGACTGTTAGTAATTTCTGATAGTTATAGTTTCTCCAGTTTATATTTAACTTCCTAATTATTTTAGCACTCAGTGCAAGAACGACACACATGAGAAGACTCTGGCTTTTTGTTAATGGTTCATTAACAAGCTCATTATGTATTTCCCCTTGTTCCTGCATTATCAAGAAACACATTGGAAAAAGTTCAATGTTACCAATAAAACATTCTATATGACTGTTTCCATGAACTCCTTAGATGGAAGAACAGTTTGTTTCATTATGGATTTTGGATTTAGTTAGAAACTAAAGGTGTTGATTGTTTTATAAGCCATAATCTTAGGGAAACAGGTAGAAAAATATGTACAGACATGCAAAGTCTGATATGTTTTAATGATCTCAGAGACAGGTTTTTCTCTTTCAATTTTTGGGTCACAGTAGTTTTTAGGGCTTACTCCTGACTCTCTTCTCAGAGATCACTCCTGACTCTGTGCTTAAGGAGGGGCACATTTGGTGCCAAGTATTGAACATATGCAAAGTAAATGCCTTAACCCCTGAATTATATCTCTAGTCAAGAGATGAGGCATTTTTTATCATATTAGATCATAATTTCAAAGGTTTGATTTAATGAGTCTTTA
>PVKC010031925.1:0-14393 GCA_004027635.1 Crocidura indochinensis | reverse complement strand
TGTAAGCTCTAAGCAAGACTGATTGTGGCACCAAAAAACTATATATATATATATATGTGTATATAATATATATGTATATATAATATGTCTGTATGTATACATACGGCAGTTGCATATTTTTCTTTGAAAAAGATAATCTATTTCCAGATGTCAAAGTTATGTGGCCAGTGAGTTTTTGATTTATCAATTGATCAATTATCCAGCTCTCCTCAACAAGTTCGTAATGTCAAATGTAAGGCGTTCTTGACTCTAGAAATCTTCTAGCATATTAAAAATATTGGAAGTAATTTAAGATGGGGCTGGCAAGGTGGTGCTAAAGGTAAGGTGTCTGCCTTGCCAGCACTAGCCTAGGACAGACCGCAGTTCAAACCCCCGGCGTCCCATATGGTCCCCCAAGCCAGGAACAACTTCTGAGCGCATAGCCAGGAGTAACCCCTGAGCATCACAGGGTGTGGCCTAAAAACCAAAAAAAGAAAAGAAAAAGAAAAAGAAAAAAAGAAATAATTTAAGTCACCATCACAAGTCTGAAAAAAAAGATTCCCTAGAATATATGTTCTATTATTTCAGCCTGAACATGACGTTAATGAGCCAGTTCCTAGAGGGGGAGGGAGTCACACAGGCGGAAACATTTCCCTCCTGCATCTGTGCTCATAAAGTCTTGGAGTCTCTTTCCTCCTCATCATTTCTTGTGCATCTGTGATGACACCATTGTAAAAAAATTACTGCATGAGTCAGACAACTGTGCTGTGAAAAGCTCCATTCAGAATTGTCTCAGCTCTGGTCCCATGGACCCAAGACTAGGAGATTGCAGGAGTAATGAATGATAGAACACATCCATTTTGTAGAGTACAATTGATATTTTTAAGAGACACACTTTCTCATTGATTCAATATCCTGCACAGGAAGGGAGTGGCTTGGTGCTGCACGTGTCAAAGAGACAAGTACTTAAAGGGAAGTGATAGAGTTACAAGAATAAGTTTTAGGAGTTAGGAGGTGAATCTCTGACCTGCCATTTCTTTTTTGGTTAATTTCCTGGGTTGGTTTTGGAGCCACACCTCACAGTGTTCAGTGCTTTGTCATGCATCTGTGCTCAGGGATCACACATGTATGGCAGTGCTTAGGGGATCCTATGTGATGCCAAGGTCAGCTGTGTACCTTACTTCCTGTTCCAGCTCTCCAGCTGACTAGCCAGTTATCGCATGACTCTGGGCAGTGCCTAACTTCCATGAAACTTAGTTGCTACATCTGTGTTGTGGACAGAATAGAAGGTCACTTCCTAAAACTATTGTGACTATTAGCAGTGATGTCCCACATATCATAGCACTGAAGCCTCAAACAATATCATCTACATTTGAGAAGCAACATAAAAAATCACATAGAACATGGTCTGGTACATATACCATGAGACATAGCGATCTTTACTTCCTAGATCTCCCCCTTGCAAGACAGTGTTCATTTTTGGGTTGCTTTCATTAGCAGCATCCTCAATGATAAATATTTACTGATTATCTATGATAAAGACTAGAAACTAGTAACACACAGATCCCAGGAAACAGAAAATGATGCAATTGGCCCAAAACGTGTCTCTTTCTCTCTTATTAGAATGACTGTCTTAGAGTGAGTTCTTTGCTCCAAGTACTTTCCACTTTTCCTATAAATTTGAAGTAAGTAAGTCTTGGTGTTCAGAGCTTGCTACAGCTTATAATCTCTTCAGTCTGTGTGACTCTATGCAACTGTTCCATTGTCCTAACTCTTGCTCACCTATTCCTGGGATCTTTGATCATGTTCTTCCTTGGTGTTTCCATCAAGCAACTTCCAGACAAGCGAAACATGTTGGCTACATGTTTTGTAACTGCTCACTATGGACATAGCAGTGCACTTGTCTAGATTTATGATGGGGACTTTTTTGCATGTAGTTTATTTTGCTGGAGTTTTTTGTCGAAAACCTTAGGAACAGAGATGACTGGGGTTATGCTTATGGTTCCTTGGTGTTGAAGTGGGCTTTGTGCCCTATCATGCTGAACCTCTTGTCACTGTAAGAGAACCAAACCTGAGTTCAGATAAAAATGAATAGATGTTATAACCCATTTTTGGTATCTGGAATTTTACTACTATTCTTTTATTAATTCCTTGTATTTTCTGGTCTATTCTCCTTTATTCTTCTTACCCACTTTCGTCTCCCTTTCAAATGAATAGAAAATACCTTTCTGATTCTAGGGATTTGAATTATTACTCCTCTTCTTCTGATGGAGTAATGCAGTAATGCAGGGAGCTTGGGGGGTGTATTTTGGAGGCCACACCTAGCAGTGCTTAGCTCTTCCTTTTAGCTCTGCACACAGGATCATTTCTGGTGGTACTTAGATGAACCTATGTTCATGCTCAGGGGACCATATGGAATGCCAGGGATTGAACCTGGCTCAGCCTTGTGCTACCTGGTGTGGTATTGCTCTGGAGAAGAGTATATCTTGAGTGATTAATTTGACTTCCTACATAGATAACTAACTACCCCTCTAAAATGCCATAGCCAGCATAAGTCAATAGAACAAAGTGTGTTCTTCTGAACAAAGTGTGTATATCACTACTCCTGTGAGCATATTTGCGGCTATCAAAAATTGATGTGTGGGGGCTAGTTAATATTTCAGATCATGAAAACCATTTTCAATCTGCAGACAATACTGGGCAAAAATCAGGCGGCTCTTTCCCATTGAGGAGATTTGATCCCAGTCTTTTGGGTGTACATTTCTCCCTAAAGAACTGAACCCAGAGACCACCCGCTAGACGAGAGCTGCCTAGAGCCAGTTTGAATGATGCGTGCCATCCACCAGACTCTCCCTCTTGCTTTTTTTCTTTTCCTTTTCTTCTTTTTCTTGGCTGGATATGAGGAGATGGGGAGATAAAGTAGCGCCATCTGGACACATACCCCTGCCTCACCATCTGTCATTTTGTCTGATTAGACTCATCACAAGGATGAGTCAGGTTTCCAGTCACTTGAAAATTGTTTGTTCTCCTATTGCTTTTGCTGTTTTTTCCCTTTTTTATCTTTATCATTCCCCTCTCCTCTGGGGATGAGGGACTGAACTCAGGAACTCAGGCCCGCAAAATATATGCTCTACTTATGTTTTATTACCAGTCCTTTCACTTCCATTTGTTATCGTTGTTGTTTTGTTTGGGGGCCACACCTGGTGCTTCTCAGGGGTTAATTTTGGCTCTGCACTCAGGGACCACACCTGGCAGGTTTGTGGGATCATAGGTGATGCCAGAGATTGAACCCTGATCTATTGTATATGAGGCATGCACCTTAACCACTGTTATAACACTCCTACCTTGCTTCATTAGAGTTGCCAATTTCTTTTAAATTTTATTTTAATTTTTATTAAATTTTTGGTGCTCCTGATTATATATGGCACACTCAAGGCTTACTCCTCCTGGCTCTGTGCTCAAGGATCACTCCTGGAGGTGCTTCAGGGACCATATGTGGTGCCAGGGATCAAACTAGAGTAGTTCTCTGGGGATCCTATGTGGTTCTCAGGATCAATCTGGTTCTGTTGCTTGCAAGGCAAGGATTTCACCCTGTGTACTGTATCTCGAGGCCCCATTTTCTAATTTATTTTTCAAATGTTCTTAGTCACTTCATTCCATACCTACTCAATTAAAGCCCAGAGTGGAATCCAGTGAATTCATCTGATCCTCAGACTTTCTGTAATCATGAATGCTTGAATACTCGCTGATTTGTCTCTCATCCATTCCTTCAACTTTGGTTTCCACTTGCCATTCTCTGGCTCTTCTTGTACTTGGCTTAAGCTCAAGTTTGTCTTTTGTTCATTTCTTGGGACTGAAATTTTCTAGATCCTTTGTTTGTGTCTCTAGAATTGATGTCCTGATTCAAGGACCCATAGGGCTGGTTTGAATCTCCATTATCTGTTTCTGCTGTGTTACTTTCACTCACTTTTCTTCATACAGCTCTGAGTTTCCCTGTTTGGGGAATTAATTAACCAGACACCTCACCCCATGCCTACCTCAGGCAACTCTCTCGAGTCCTGAACAAGGATTTCAAAGTAACAGCAGAATCTGAAGAAAACACTAACTGAATGCATCTTTCCAAGGCAGCAAGTGAAGTCTTCTGTTTCGGGGAGGAAGCTTCACTCTTTAGAACCAAAGAGGCTACTGAATAAAGAATGGAAGCCAATCTTTCAGCCCAGAAGCTAAAAAGGCATTTACACCAACAGGAAAGGCATTGACTTGTTTTATCTTTTCAACCCAGATGAGGAGATTTCGCTAGTTGAATGTGGCAATCATGTCAGCAAGGGGCTGGAAAGGGAAGGGTTGCCTGCGCTAACCTAGGACAGACCATGGTTTGATCCCCCGGTTCCCCATATGGTCCCCCGTGCCTGCCAGGAGCGACTTCTGAGCACATAGCCAAGAGTAACCCCTGAGCGTCACTGGGTGTGGCCCAAAAACCAAAAACCAAAAAAATAAAATAAAGAAGAATTGCAAAGTAAGCAGACTGTGCTGTGGCTGTCTATTGTAAAGAGAAAAACACCACACCGAGTATATTAGTAGCACCTGCAAATTCTGCAATGAAATTAAAATTATTTAAACACCTTTAAGATGTTTTCTTGCTTTGTATGCTTTGACTGATTGGCCAAATTGAAAAATCAAGTTATGGGGCAAAAGTGAAATGTAAGTGTAGAAATATAGACAAACAGTCCAGCCTAGCTTATGTCCAGGTGTCCATAAAGAGGTCCAGAAGAACCTACTCTTGTTCATAGAAGTATCCTTATACTTTGTAAACTAGTTCTGTGCACTACCAGGAGGACAGAGTACCATGTAAATTCTTGTAAATTCTCCCAAGGCCCATGCATCATTTAATGGTCTATTAAAAGTACTGTAAGGAAACACTTTTGTCTTCTCACCTTTCTCAGTCCCTTTTTCGTATCTGTGACCTGTAGGTGCTGTTGAATTTTGGTTCTTGTTTATTTGTTTTAGGTTAGAGGGACCACACTCAGAGGTGCTTGGAGGATACTCGGTTCTGTGCTTATTGCTGGACTTGGTTCAGCTACCTGCAAGGCAAGCATCTTAACCCTAGTACTATCTTTCTGTGTAAGGAAGCAAATGGTTGGATTGAACTGATGCTGGTTGTTTCTGCTCTCCAATTCACTTAAGATCAGATAATCCCCCAAAGTGTTAGACTTGGTGAACCCCTTTCTTCTGAGTGCAGTTCTTACTGAGAAGATCAGCAGGCTCTATTGTATTGGTTTTTCTCTCCTCCCAATGCTGGAAGTTTCTCTCCCATTTACCATGGCAATCTGATGATCTTTTTAAGGTCTGGGACACAGTGATGAGGTTTACTCTTTTCCCTGGGTCCCCTTGCAAATTTTCATTCTGGGTGGTAAAGACAGAATGGGGGAAAGCAGTCACCTAACATGCACTGCTTGGAGTTCCCCAGGACCAAACCAAGAGTGGTCTCTGAGCAAAAAACTAGGCATAAATCCAAAGTTTCACTGAGTATGGTCCAAAATTTGTCCTTTTCAATCAATTTTCACTTCACCTTTCAAGGTAACAAATGCTATATATGAATTACCCTCAACCATCTAATCTCCTCTCTTCTCTTTGAAAATGGAAACACTAGGATGCATATGATTTGAGGCCAAAGTTGTTTTTTTTTTTTTACCAAATATGAGTCAGATTATGCTAAATCCAGGTAAGGTCTATGGCTGTTGACAAAGAGACTAGTGTTCTTCCTACAATACCTTGCATATCTTTGGTATGACATAGTAAGAAAGCTGACAAGACTTGCTTCTACATTCTGTCTCCTAGCTAAAAATATTCAAAGCAGCATCGAATAAGTCCCTATCAGATTTTTGCTTTTCGATTTTAAGATTCCTAGAAATCACAATATGTATATCCATTAGTATGGATTTCAGTGAATAGTGTATTATGAGCATTTTTATGTGCAGAAGGGAAATCAGATAGGCAGGGGATGAAATTTATTTCCAAGGTATTTTTGGATCTCTGTTTTTACAAGTTACCTGAAAAATGCTTCATGCTTTATGCAGAAGGAATCAAATATAAATATGCAATCGAGACTCGGAGAAGCTCTGAATTATGGCTTTCTATAGAAATGGAGAGTGGAAGCTGTCAATCTCACTATTCTTTGCCTAGATTCTTGCAAAAGTTTGGCCAAGTTAGTATGAAAATGTTGCACAAACTGTGCTCCAGGTCAGCTAATTAAAGGTCAGTTTATGTAATTTACCTGGAATGGATGAGCAGGAACAAGAAGACAAACTGTTGGGTCTTGAGGACTGATTTTGTTTCATTTGAGATGAATAAGTACTACAAAGGTCCTTGAAAATGCGAGATGGAAATCATTGTTATTTTGATGAGGTATTTTTTTTCCAGGTTCCATTTCTCTGCCCCATCTTAACTCCCATGTTTGCAAGTGTGCCACAGTCATTACTACAATTGAATTTATAGAATCCTTTACCCTCTGAGATCGTTAGGCTGCTTGATTGAAATTATCTTTATAATGGAAATCAGAGAACACTTTTAACCTTGTTAGAGCACCACTGTACCACTGATTAATGTATAAAGCAAGCCATAAATTTCAGTGTGGGCTATTTATTTCAGACAATCTTGTGAAAGCAGTTTGTTGTACATTATTGAAACTTTCTTCATACCTTTGTCAGGCTAATGTTAATGATCCCGATTATTTCTAGGACTTTCGATGTGTCGGTGTTAGTTAAATGTATGCTCAAAAATAGGGAGAGAAGAGAAAATTTAAATATTATATCTTAAATATTTGACAGCATACACAAAGCTTCTTTTGTTACCTGGTTAAATTCTCAGAACTGACTTTATTTCTAAAGTTTTTTCCCTCTAGTAGCAAATGCTTGCCAGACACATTGGTGATAACCTAGACTCCCAAGGTCACTGCTTCCCCCATAAATTCAGAAGATTTGTTGACTACTTTCGATTTGTTTGGCATCAATCATGTGATACAGTAGAAAGAAGAGCCAAACCTAGCTACTTCTTTCTCTCAAAAGGAACCAGGGAGCTCATGGGTTAAGGAGTTTGCCTTGCATGTGCATACCAAGACTTAATCCCTCTACCACATGTGTTCCCCTGCACATCATTAGGGGTCACTCCTTAGCACAGAACCAACAGTAGCCTCTGAGCACCAACAAGTGTAACACAAACTCCCCACCTCACCAAAAATGAGTTCATGACATAATGAGTGTACAGTCACAGAATAGAGTGATTTAATTTTTTGTTGATACCTGGCAGAGACAGGGCTTAGTCCTGTCTCTGCTCTCAGGGATCTCTCTGCTTGGGGCTCAGAGAACTATAAGGGATGTCAGGGATAAAACCCTGGTTGACTGAATGCAAGTCAAGTGCCATACCCACTGTGCTATCGTTCTGGTCCCATAGGGACTCACATCTTTACAGATAATATGATACAGGTTAGGGAGTATGTAACCCAGTCTAGGGAGATTAAGGAAGGTTTTCCAAAGACTTCTACATGAATGAAACCTCTTGTAAATACTCATTGGGTGAGAGCAAGCTTTGAGAAAACAGTTGAGTGATCTACGTAAGGGACATGCAAAGAAACAGGACTTAGATGGTGCCTGAGGAATAGTGGAGGGAAGAAGATCTTTCTTGTTCACTTTCTTTATTTAAATAATATTTTTATTTAAGCACCATGATTACAAACATGTTTGTAGTTGGGTTTCAGTTATAAAAAGAATACACCCTTTCACCAATACAAACTTCTCACCACCAATGGCCCCCATCTCCTTCTGCCCTCAACCCTGCTTATTTTCGAAACAGGCATTCTATTTTTCTCACTCACTACCAGTGTCATGGTAGTTGTAAGTGTAGTTATTTCTCTAACTGCACTCGCCACTCTTTGTGGTAAGCTTCATATCATGGGCCAGACCTTTCAACTTTCATCTCTATTGTCTCTGGGTATTATTACAATAATGTCTTTTTATTTTTCTTAAATCCCACAGGTAAGCGAGACTATTCTGTGTCTGTCTTTCTCCCTCTGACTTATTTCACTCAGCATAGTAGTTTCCATGTTTATCCGTGTATAGGAAAATTTTGTGACTTCATCTCTCCTGACAGTTGCATCATAGCCCGTTGTGTATATTAGCCATTCCTCAGTTGCGGGCACCTGGGTTGTTTCCAGATTCTGGCTGTTGTAAAGAGCACTGCAATGAATATAGGTGGGCAGAAGGCATTTTTGTATTGTATTTTTGTATTCCTATGGTATATCCTTAGGAGTGGATCACATGGGAGCTCAATTTCTAGTTTTTGAGGAATCTCCATATTGTTTCCATGAGTCTGGACTAGATGGCATTGTTTCTAAATGGTAAAAAGGGGGAAGAGAGTGTGTTTGTGTTGAAAAGTGCCTGCCTTAGAGACAGGTTATGGCAGTGGGGTGTTGGGAGAGGGATAGAGTGGGGTGAGTGGAACTGGGTAAATCGGTGGCATTTTACAGTCAACACTGCAAAAGTAAAGATTCACCTAATCTCTTATGGGCCACCTTTGAGAGGAAAATGCCTTCAATTCTGCCTACTCTCTAAAATCTCTAACTTCAGGGGTTCGAGAGATTGTATAACAAGTATTACTTTGCATTTGGCTGACCCAGGTTTGATCCCTACCAGGCATCAGCTTCAAACACTGCCTGCCAGGTATAGTCCAAACCCTAAAATAAAATAAAGCAAAATCTTCACCTTCATCTTCTCCTTCCCTTCTGTCCTCCCTTTGTCTATTCTCCCTTGCCTTTTTATTCTTCTTTAAAACAACTGTTTCTAGTGAGAACAGATTGCAATTTACTTCCCAGGGAAAACCCTACTGCTGGGTGTTTCATCTTCAGAGGCAAACCTTTAACTGTGAAATGAAGCCAAAGTGAGCTGCATGGCCACATGCACTCCTGCCCTGTGAGCCGTGCTGTTTGCATGAGCAGACAACCCCATGATCTGCCTTGGGCCTCTCCTTTGCCTCCAGGCCAGCTTGCCAGACTCAGAGTGAAAACTCAATAAAACTTTCCGAAGCAAAGAAATAGAACCTAGAAGGTTTGTTTCCCTGAGGATGGGGAGGCACCATATGTCAGGTTCATGTTTTTCATCAAAAGGCCAAGCCTTCATCTAGATTGTAGTAATAAGTATTTGCTTTCTAGGGATTTTCTTTGAAATGACAAATGTCTTTCCTTTCACTATTTCTCATGCACTTGCCTCTCTCTGATCAGAGTGAAAAATGCAGCGCAAAATAAAACGCCTTTAAGAAATTTCTATTGGAATATTTCCCATATGACGTGCAATCACGGACTAATTGGTTCACAAGGAAGAAGACACAACATTGGTGAGACCAAGAATGTTGGTTCATTCCTCACCCCCCCATGGCAATTGTGATTCTGTAGGCAAGAGCCTTAGGGCTTGGTCATTGTAATTGGTTTCTTGTCCCAATGAGAAAATAGAGAGCCAAATTATTGAGAGAGGTGCATGCAGAAGAGAACAGGAAACTGGTAAGACTTATAAGAACAGAAAGTCTAGGAGCCAGGCTAGGGAATAAGGTGCTTTTTACTCAGCTGAGTTGGGTTCTATCCCCAGGATGGCACTGGGTCCCCTTGAGTACCAGCAAGATTGATCCCTGAACACAGAGCTAGGAGTTATCTCTGATCCCTACCAGATATGACCACAAAATGAAAGACAAAACAACACAAAACAAATAAGTAAAAGACAGGGGCCAGTTAGAGAACTCATTAGTAGTTTATATTTGATCACATTTTTTAAACCACATTGATTCTCTTTGAGAGGTGGTGCCGCATCTGGAGGTGTTCAGGGGTATTGCTGCCTCAGTGCTTACTAGTGACTTTTGGTGATTTTCAAGGGAACCATATGGTATGGGAGGGAACTAACCAACGTTGAGCCACAGCCAAGGCAAGGTCCCTACCCCCTGTTCTCTCTGGCCTTTTTTAAGGGCTTTGGTTGTTTTTTAAAGGACCTTGGTTTTAAGGAATATTTTTATGAGATAATCCAGAGATCTGAATGTTGACTCTGTCTCCATCTGGCTTGTTTTCATGAAGATTCTTTCCTTATGTGCTTTAAAGTTGACTCTGATGACTCCGCCCAGATTCTCCATCTAGGAGTTTGTGTTCAAGGTGGTATTCTATGGCTCACATACCCACTGACCTTTTGCAGAGCAATTGGAGCCAATGTGTTTAGTTAGTTCTTTCGTGGTTGAGTTGCCCACATTCAAATCAACACAATCCATTTGTGATTCATGTATATTATTAGCATTGGCATTTTGGCAAGACATGAGGCAGATCCTATTTTGTATATTAGAGAATACTTGATAAACAGAGAAGGAAGCGATTGCCTTTATTAGAAAAGCAATCTTGGATGATCTATCATATCACCAAGCAATGAGTTTTTAATAAAATTCTGCAGATAAAGCACTCATCTGGCCAGTCTTCCTCCCACTCTTCAGATCCAGATATTTATGGTTTCATGACAGTAGGAAGAGGCCTACTGATTTGGCAGCTCATCAAAAAGCTGCTAAAGGAAAGTCAGTACAAAAGGGACAGATAATCATATTTTCTGTCCCATTCACTCTTTTGGACTTTGAGTGTGTGGACCTCCCCATCCTCTTTGGCAGTATTAAAATTGGTCATACATTGGAAAGAGAATCTTATTTTGTTCTTTCCTCTTGATAAAAGGCTGGGGGATGACTCCTTGCACAGGCTGGAGGGATTATTGTTGCCAGTGATGTATGACCAAGCATTGTTTTTCCTCCCTTTCTTCTTCGGTCATATTCCCTATAACTCATTTCTTTATCACACTTGCTCTCCTCTGGATTTACGTCAGTGGCCCTGCTCTCACTCCCTATAAATCGGCTCCAAAATCAAGTCCTTTGGCTTTTCTTCAAGTGGAACAATATGTTTCAGGTAGCCCCAGTCCAAATGGTGCTTTGATGCTTCCATACAGGCTGGGGTACAAGAATTATATGCCATTCGTATTTTGTAGTAAAAGCCATTCATTTTTGTTATACAATGCCCCACATGGGAAGAATTGAACCAACATGGGGGATGTGTGGAGAAGGGGTTTGGGCCATGCCTGGTAATGCTTAGGGGCTACTCCTGTCTCTATTCCCAGGTCCTTGTACTGAACCAATCACCTTCTTGACTAGAAACCACTGGTGAAGCCACTAGACCTACTGACCATTGCTTGGGAGGCTCCATGCACCATAAAGTAGCCAAGACAGTTACAAAGCTTTGGTGACAAAACTTTTGTGTCATAATAGGGGCAGTAAAAGCCACCCACTTATTGAGGTTAGGGAGAAGAATGTCTACTATGCATGTTTTATGATACTATTCTAGACTGTCCTCAGTTTTTGCATGATCTATTAAACATGGAACAAATTGTATTAATTATTAACACTGCTGGCTGGGACACTGAGAGAAAAATAATAGTCAATAGCAGCTCATCCACATACTGTGATGTTTGGGGTGATGATATTTGGGAAGTTGCTTCAAGCTCTTTACTGAGAGTGAAATTCACCCACAGTGGGATTCTCTGAGTAGAGCCAAGTTTTTATGTCCATATTCTGTCCTTAGTTCCTTCTTCATAAAAGGGAAATGAGTCCCTACAGATCACATGGTCTCTGCCAGCTCTTCGAGTTTATATCTGGACACAGAGAAAGTAGCAGGACAGAGTCAGTTTTCAACGATGCCAAAAGTTTTTTGGGATCATTGGAATTATACAGATACTGAGTAAACATTTAAAAGCAATTAAATTGGTCTTACTTGCTTCACAGGCTAAGCAAAGAGAAGCCAAACTGGGGAGGAAGGAGCAGTGAGTAACATTTGGGCAACTGATCTAAAGTAGAAATTATAAGGATAGAGCGACAGTAACACCCAGAGAGAGAGAAATGGCTGCAATGACAATGCTTGAGACTGCTGTCACAAAGGGAAAAGTACAAGATGAGTCTCTTTGTGCTATTTCTGTTCAGGGGTCACACTCTTCTCAATCCACCTGATTATTTTTCTTCCCTTTCAATCATTCCTTTTCAAAATTCATCTTGGAAATGTTTCAGAGCCATCCTGATTATAACTTTCACTAAACCCAATCAACAAAGGTCTTTCTACAGTGCAGGGCAATCAGTCAAGGTACAAGGTCAGAGATGCCATCTTCATTGAGGTGGACAGTAGTTAGTGAGTTTTGCTAACATTACAGGCAGAACATCTTGGAATGGTGCTGCTGCCTAGCAGGGATGTAGCTTTTTGTATGATTTGAGATATGCAGAGCAGTGAAATCAGTTGTTTGGGGATATTTGAGCAAGGAATAGAGTATGACAATAAAAGGCTGCACACTAATGTTTCTTCTCCTTTCGTAGGGGGTTTACTCCTTGCTCTGCACTCAGTAATCACTCCTGGCAAGCTCGGGTGATCATATGTTATGCCAGAGATTGAACTTGGGCCAGCCGTGTGCAAGGCAAATGTGCTATTGCTCTGGCCCCTAATGTTTCTTCCTTTTAACCCATCTTACATCCTTCATGCTGTCAGAATTGAATGCTAGCGAAGAGAGTGAATAGAATCAGCACCAATCAGGCACTCCTGATGTAGAGGAAGCCTCGTTCTCCAGTTCCCCAAACATAGGTCTGGAAGTGACATCGACACAGAAATAATCCACACAGGTTAGGGAGATAAAACAGGTTCAGGAACTTCCCCCACTTGCTATCTGCCAGCAGGCAAAAAAGGACCAGCAGGCAGATAGGCAAGTTATGAGCCCAAACCAGAAGTCTCCAGACCTGAGGTCTTTATTGGAAAGATTAGGATCACCCCATGGGTGGAGAAGAGGTAGGGCTGGGAGGACAATCTAGAGGTTCATCCCACCCATGGGACCAAGCACATGCAAAGAAGAAATATCCTGATTAGAGTGAGAACCCATTACGCCAACATCCTGACATCCTGAGCTACATGGTCATAATTGTGCTCTGAAGTCTTTGTCAATTGGGAAAATATTGCCATTATTTCCTGGGGTTTTGGATCTTGCAATAGCTGATGTATAACATGGCAAGGTAGTTAGTGCCAGTTTTATAGATCACGCATTTCCTGGGACTACGGCTTAAATCATACTTGTCGTAATTGTACATAATGAATAGGAACTGCTACATAAATAGCAATAGGCTGTGAGAACAGAAGTGCATGTGAATATTAATATCAGTTATGTGGCAGGCGAGTTTCATCAGATGATTCATCTATATAATATTAGTTTATTGTTCCATTGTAAGATTTCTCTAGATACTAGGAATACTAGTCTTGCAGCAGATATATGATTTGAAAAGATCTCCCATTGTGTAGGTTGTCTTTTCATTTCCGTTGTCTTTTCAGGGCCCTCCAAAGGTGTACTCAAGGATTCTAGGTGTCATTACCAGCAGTAGTTGGCCTGGCTGTGTGTTTCATCCAGTTCAGTGGGTATGCTAGTGATGTGATGTTGTTTGGACTCGGTATTATAGGGTGATGATGGGGGCACCAGGACTCACATTCTGTGATGCTCAGGGTGCTTATGATGATTGGAATCAAACTTGGGACTTTGTGTATGACAGGTACACGTTGCAACTTTTTGAGGCATTTCTACTACCCCTGTTTTCAGTTTCTTAGAAGTGCTTTAAAGCTACTTAATTTTTGTGAAGCACAATTTTATTTTTCCCTCCTTCAGTTACTTGTTCTGTGAGTGTCATGTGTAGAAAACATTGTCAAATCAATTCAAGATCGCAATGTTTTATACCAGATTTTTTTCTTCTGAGGATTTCATAGTTTGGTCATGGTCATGTTAGTTTTCATCTTTACTAATTTAAGTTAAAATTTGTATGTTGGGTAATCAAATTTGAGGGTTCTGTTGGATTCTTATTGCTACTGAAAATTTCTGAGTCTAGCTTTATGAGTGATTTGGTGGTCTTTTTCTCTGATCATATCTTGGTGTAATTTAGGTCTCAGAGTATGCTCACCATTCTTCAAAAAATTCAGGCACTACCTTTTTAAAACTTTATGAAAAATTTTATCTTTGAGACCACATCTGGCAGTTTTCAGGGCTTATTCCTGGCTCTACATGTATGGATCACTTTTGGTGGGCTTGGAGTACCATATGGAGTGCCAGGTATTGAATCTAGGTAAATCACATGCATGGCAAGCATCCTACCCACTATACCATCTCTCCAGCCCCTGAGGCACTTTCATTAATAAATGATCCTAGATTGCTGTAATGTTTTGATGTGCAGAACTGTGGCACAAAGTTGATACTGACCATTTTCTCACAGCTTTTATGGGGAATCTCCTGAATCCTTAATCTGGAATTTCTGTTGCTATCCTGATTGTCATATATATATATATA
>PVKC010031923.1:0-14385 GCA_004027635.1 Crocidura indochinensis | reverse complement strand
TTTTTTTTTAAGTGTAATTTATAATCTCATACATGGTAAGGAAACAAAATATCTAATAATTGTTTTTTTGTTTGTTTCAGAGAGGAGCGAAGGGGGTCTTATGACTACAGCCAAGATCGTACTACGTATTATGAAAATATTCGTACTCCAGGCACATATCCTGAGGACTCCAGACGGGACTATCCAGCTCGAGGGAGAGAATTTTATTCAGAATGGGAAACATACCAAGGAGACTATTATGAATCACGTTATTATGAGGATCCTCGGGAATATAGGGATTATAGGAATGATCCTTATGAACAAGATATCCGGGAATATAGTTACAGACAACGGGAACGAGAAAGAGATCGTGAAAGATTTGACTCTGACCGAGATAGAGATCACGAGAGGAGACCAATTGAACGCAGTCAGAGTCCAGTGCACTTGCGGCGCCCGCAGAGTCCTGGAGCTTCTCCTTCACAATCTGATAGATTGCCTAGTGATTCTGAGAGAAGGCTTTACAGCAGATCCTCAGACAGGAGTGGCAGCTGTAGTTCACTTTCCCCTCCAAGATATGATAAAATTGACAAGTCTCGATTGGAACGCTATACAAAAAATGAAAAAACAGATAAAGAGCGAACGTTTGATCCTGAGAGAGTAGAAAGAGAGAGACGTTTAATTAGGAAGGAAAAGGTGGAAAAGGACAAAACTGACAAGCAGAAACGAAAAGGAAAAGTTCATTCCCCTAGTTCTCAATCTTCAGAAACAGACCAAGAAAATGAAAGGGAACAGAGCCCTGAAAAATCAAGGAGTTTTAATAAACTGAGCAGAGAGAAAGCTGATAAAGAAGGAATTGCAAAGAACCGCCTAGAACTCATGCCATGTGTGGTATTGACTCGTGTCAAAGAAAAGGAGGGGAAGGTTATTGATCACACCTCTTTGGAAAAGTTGAAAACTAAGCTTGATAATGACTCTGTTAAGTCTTCTGCCCTAGATCAGAAACTTCAGGTCTCTCAGACGGAGCCTGGAAAATCTGATTCGTCTAAACTGGAATCTATTAGAATGAAAGTTCCAAAGGAAAAAGGACTTTCAAGTCACATTGAAGTGGTAGATAAGGAAGGTAGGTTAAAGCCCAGGAAGCACCTAAAACCGGAGCAGACTGCTGATGGAGTGAGTGCTGTGGACCTAGAGAAGCTGGAAGCAAGAAAAAGGCGTTTTGCAGATTCCAATTTGAAAACAGAAAGGCAAAAACCGGAAGTTAAGAAAAGTAGTCCAGAGATAGAGGAAACACGGGTGCTTTTGAAAAAGCAAACTGACATTTCTTCTAGAGAAGTCATTCTGCTGAGAGAAGGAGAGTCTGAAAGAAAGCCTACAAGGAAAGAAACTGTAAAAAGAGACTCTAAAAAAATCAAACTAGACAGACTTAATGCTCTTCCCAGTCCTAAAGACTCTCAGGAGCTTTCCAGTATTTCTCTTGGGACCGGCTCAAGGCCCAGCCTAGACCTTCAAGCAAGACTGGGGGAGCCAGTAAGTGAATCTGTGGAAAATCAAGAAACCCAATCAAAAAAATCCACTTCCTCAAAGCCACAGCTCAAGCAACTGCAGCTATTAGATGAGCAAGGACCAGAGAGAGAGGATATTAGGAAAAACTATTGTAGTCTCCGTGATGAAGCACTTGAATGTAAATCAGGACAAGAGAAACCACATTCAGCAAACACTGAAGAAAAAATTGGCATTGATATTGATCACACACAGAGTTACCGAAAACAAATGGAGCAGAGTCGTAGAAAACAGCAGATGGAGATGGAAATAGCCAAGTCTGAAAAGTTTGGCAGTCCTAAAAAAGATGTCGATGAATATGAAAGACGCAGTCTTGTTCATGAAGTAGGCAAACCTCCCCAAGATGTCACTGATGATTCTCCTCCTAGCAAAAAGAAAAGAATGGACCATGTTGATTTTGAGATCTGTACGAAGAGAGAGCGGAATTACAGAAGTTCACGCCAAATTAGTGAAGATTCTGAAAGGACTAGTTGTTCTCCTAGTATTCGACAGGGTTCTTTCCATGAAGATGATGACCCCATAGGCTCCCCTCGGCTGATGTCCTTAAAGGGGTCTCCTAAAGTAGACGAAAAAGGCCTGCCATATTCTAATATATCAGTCCGAGAAGAGTCCTTAAAATTTAATCCTTATGATTCTAGTAGGAGAGAGCAGATGGCAGACATGGCCAAAATTAAGCTGTCTGTCTTGAATTCTGAAGACGAATTAAGCCGATGGGACTCTCAGATGAAACAAGATGCCAGCAGATTTGATGTGAGTTTTCCAAATAGCATCATTAAGAGAGATAGTCTTCGAAAGAGGTCTGTTCGTGATTTGGAACCTGGTGAGGTGCCTTCTGATTCTGATGAAGACGGTGAACACAAATCCCATTCACCGAGAACCTCTGTGTTGTACGAAAATTCTCGATTGTCTTTTTTATTGCGGGACAGAGAAGACAAACTACGTGAGCGAGAAGAAAGACTCTCCAGTTCTTTAGAAAGGAATAAATTTTACTCTTTCGCATTGGACAAGACAATCACACCAGACACTAAAGCTTTGCTTGAAAGAGCTAAATCCCTTTCTTCATCACGAGAAGAAAATTGGTCTTTTCTTGATTGGGATTCCCGATTTGCTAATTTTCGAAGCAACAAAGATAAAGAAAAAGTTGATTCTGCACCAAGACCCATTCCATCCTGGTACATGAAAAAAAAGAAGATTCGAACTGATTCAGAAGGAAAAATTGATGATAAAAAAGATGACCATAAAGAAGAAGAACAAGAAAGACAAGAATTATTTGCATCTCGTTTTTTACACAGCTCAATCTTTGAACAAGATTCTAAGCGGCTACAACATCTAGAGAGAAAAGATGAAGACTCTGACTTTGCTTCTGGTAGGTTATATGGGAGGCAAGCATCTGATGGAGCAAACAGCACAACTGATTTGATTCAAGAGCCAGTAGTTCTGTTCCATAGCAGGTTTATGGAACTTACACGAATGCAGCAGAAAGAGAAAGAAAAAGACCAAAAGCCCAAAGAAGCTGAGAAACAGGAAGACACGGAGAATCATCCTAAGCCCCTAGAATCTGCTTCTGAGAATAAAGAATCAGAATCGAAAACTCCATCTTCAAGTGGGCCTCCTGCAGTTACTGTTACAACACCAGAGTCATCAGCCCTGGAGGTGACATCAGTTGGTGACAAAGCAGGAGAGGTTTCTATAGTGTCAGAAGAGAAGACCAACGAGCCAGTCTCCAATTCAGAAGAAGCGAAATCTTTATCTGAGTATGTTCCCGTTGCTGTGGAGTCGCCTGAACAAGTAGGCTTGGCTTCAGAAGTGGTCACCAGCAAAGATGATGTGGAGATGCCTGTTGTGGTTGAGGAAAAGTCATTAGCTGACCAGCTGCCTTTTCTGGATACTAAGCCTCCAACTCCCGGGTCCTCATTTTCCCAGGTAGAGGTCAGTGTAGATCCAGAACCTGAGAGTACTCAACCGCTTTCAAAACCAGCTC
Source organism: Crocidura indochinensis (assembly GCA_004027635.1). NCBI lineage: Eukaryota > Metazoa > Chordata > Mammalia > Eulipotyphla > Soricidae > Crocidura > Crocidura indochinensis. Next base: position 10,865 of record PVKC010031923.1, on the reverse strand, counting down.
AGAAGTCGGAGGAAGCTGACGAGCCCAAAGTAGAGAAGCCGGATCTGGCTCCTAATGTTGAGCCAAATGCAAATCAAAAAGCTGAAGTTATTCCTGAGACTGCTCCTCAAGCTTCTGAGGATGTAGAGATTGATCCTCCAGTTGCTGCAAAAGATAGAAAAACAAACAAAAGTAAACGGTCTAAAACGCCCATTCAGGCAGCAGTAGCGGCCATCATGGAGAAGCCCGTTACTAGGAAGAGTGAGAGGATAGACAGGGAAAAGCTCAAGCGATCCAGTTCTCCTAGGGGAGAAGCACAGAAGCTTTTAGAATTGAAGATGGAGGCAGAGAAGATTACAAGGGCTACCTCTAAAAACTCGACCACAGACCCCGAACACCCTGAGCCAAGTTTGCCCCTCAGCCGAACAAGGCGCCGGAATGTAAGGAGTGTCTATGCAACTATGGGCGACCATGAAAACCGCTCCCCAGTCAAGGAGCCTGTTGAGCAACCTCGAATAACTAGAAAGAGACTAGAACGAGAGCTCCAGGAGGCTGCAGCGGCAGTTCCCACAACCCCTAGGCGGGGAAGACCTCCGAAAACACGCCGGCGAGCTGATGAGGATGATGAAACTGATACAAAAGAAGCTGTAGAAACACTTAAGTCAGCTGAGGGATGGAGATCACCGAGATCCCAAAAATCATCAGCTGCTGGTGGTCCACAAGGGAAAAAGGGGAGAAATGAACCAAAAGTTGATGCTGAGGCTGCTACTGAAGGGATTTCCCAAGTAAACTTGAAAGAAAATAACACAAAATCTAAGACTGATAAAGAGGAAGCAGGAAGTGAACAGAAACGTGACAGAAAAGAAGTTGGTGCTGACAAAAATATAGCTGAAACTCCCCCAGTTGAAGTTGTGGAGAAAAAAACAGCCCCTGAAAAAAACTCCAAGTCAAAGAGAGGAAGATCTCGAAACTCCAAGTCAGCAGTTGACAAATCTGCACATCTGAAAAACATGGACACTAATGTCAATCCCAGCATTACTGAAAGTCCCATGGAGCTATCAGTGGAAAAGGAAGCTGGAGTTGTAGCTGTCTCCCCTGAGGAGAGTGAAAGTCCCCAAAAGGAGGGTAGTTTGTCATCCCAGTTGAACAGTGATCTTGCTGACCCAGATAAGCAGTCAGAGAAAGAAGATGGGCCTGCCTCTAATGCATCCCCAGAAGAAAATCAGTTAGCCAAGCAAATGGAGCTAGAACAGGCTGTAGAGAACATTGAAAAGCTCACTGAAACCTCAGCTGCTTTTAAGGCTTCATCTGCAGACACAGCAGAGGGCCTTGCCACCAGGGATGGGGACAAGCCTGCACATCAGGCAAATGAAACAGAACTGGCCGCAGCTATTGGCTCAATCATCAACGACATTTCTGGGGAACAAGAAAACTTCCCAGCACCTCCATTCTCTGCAGGGTCTCAAAGAGATATTCAGTCCCATTCTCAAGTGCTCCAGCCATCTGAGGAAGGAATGGAACCTGAGACTGATGTGGCTGTGTGTGGCATCTTAGAGAATGAGGCTGCTACAGAATCCTCTGAGCCATCAGTAAGTACTCCTGACCTTTCAGGATCAGGGCCAGCAGGTATCAAGGAAGCCAAAGGAAACAGCAGCGAAAATTCCCACTCAGTGCCGGAAGCAAAAAGATTAAAAGAAGTTCTTGCTCGTAAAGACAAAGGGCGCCAGAAAACTCGAGCACGCCGCAAACGAAATACAAACAAGAAAGCTGGGGTTACTGCAGACATTTGTGCCTCTGAACCTGACCCAGTTCAAAACCGGAGTCCTGCAGCAAATGAGGAAACAACACACTCTCTGGAAACTCGACAGGAAGAAAAGCAGAGTGAAAAGACCCAGTCCATTCCTCCTGAACCATGTGCTGCTAACCTAAAGAAGACCCCATCCATTGAAAATTTACCCGAAGAAAGCAGTGCTGTTGAAGAAAGGACCCCAACTAAATTGTCTACACCCCCTAACCTTCCTTCTCCATCACAACCAACACCAGTGGATGAAGAGCCACAAGCCAGATTCAAAGTGCATTCCATCATTGAAAGTGATCCAGTGACCCCACCCAGTGATTCAAGCACACCTACATCCATGATTCCTTCTGTAGCTGCAGCAAAGCTCCCATCTGCTCCCACTACTGGAGGACTCCCACACCAGAGCCTCCCTACTAAGGTGAGCGAATGGATCACAAGGCAGGAGGAGCCTCGATCGCAGTCCACCTCATCGCCAGCCCTTCCCCCAGACACAAAAGCCTCGGACATTGATACCAGCTCTAGTACTCTGAGGAAGATCCTTATGGACCCCAAATATGTATCAGCCACAGGTGTCACATCCACAAGTGTAACAACTGCCATCGCAGAGCCTGTTAGCGCAGCTCCTTGTTTGCATGAGGTGACACCTCCCTCTTTAGAAAATAAGAAGCCTCTTTTAGAAGAAAAACTTGCAGCTCCAGTAACAAGTACCTCTGATACACAAACCTCAGAGGTTCCAGTAGCCACAGACAAAGAAAAGGTGGCTCCAGTAATTGCTCCCAAAATTACTTCTGTCATTAGCCGGATGCCTGTCAGCATTGATTTGGAGAATTCACAAAAGATCACTCTAGCAAAACCACCTCCTCAAACCCTGACAGGCTTAGTGAGTGCCCTGACCGGCCTAGTGAATGTTTCACTGGTTCCTGTGAATGCATTGACTGGTCCAGTGAACACCCTCAAGGGCCCTGTGAAGGGCTCAGTGACCACACTGAAAGGTTTGGTGAATGCTCCCACTGGCCCCGTTAATGTCCTAAAGGGGCCAGTGAATGTTCTGGCGGCACCAGTGAATGCAGTGAATGTTCTCACTGGCACGGTGAATGCCACCACAGGCGTGGTGAGTGCTGCTGCAGGTGTGGTGAGTGCTGCCACAGGCACTGTCACTGTCACAGCAGGTGCCGCGACTGCTGCATCTGGCGGTGTCACAGCCACAACTGGTGCAATGACTGTGGCAGGGGCAGTGATTACACCATCAACGAAATGCAAATCAAGGTCAGGCACCAATGAAAACAGTAGGTTCCATCCAGGGTCTATGTCTGTGATTGACGATCGACCGGCAGACACAGGCTCGGGTACAGGCCTACGTGTGAACACTTCAGAAGGGGTTGTACTCTTGAGCTATTCTGGTCAGAAGACCGAAGGCCCTCAGCGGATCAGTGCCAAGATTAGCCAGATTCCCCCTGCAAGTGCAATGGACATTGAATTTCAACAGTCAGTGTCTAAATCCCAAGTCAAACCCGACTCTGTTCCACCATCACAGCCGCCACCCAAAGGCCCTCAGACTCCTTCAGGCTACGCAAATGTCGCCACCCATTCTACTCTGGTACTGACTGCTCAGACTTATAATGCATCTCCTGTGATTTCATCTGTTAAGGCTGATCGCCCAGCTTTGGAGAAGCCCGAGCCCATTCACTTGTCTGTGTCCACACCTGTCACCCAGGGTGGCACAGTGAAGGTACTCACCCAGGGTATAAATACTCCTCCAGTGCTGGTTCACAACCAATTGGTCCTCACTCCAAGCATTGTCACCACTAATAAAAAACTTGCTGATCCTGTCACCCTAAAAATAGAGACCAAGGTCCTTCAGCCAGCTAATCTGGGGTCTACTCTCACTTCCCACCACCCTCCCGCTCTGTCCAACAAACTGCCTTCAGAAGTGAATCATGTCACCTCTGGGCCCAGCACCCCAACAGATAGAACCGTCTCCCATTTGGCATCCACAAAGCCAGACGCACATTCTCCTCGACCCAGCGGGCCTACTCCATCTCCATTCCCAAGGGCGTGTCACCCCAGCAGTACCACTTCCCCTGCTCTTTCCACTAATGCCACAGTCATGCTGGCTGCAGGTATTCCCGTGCCTCAGTTTATCTCCAGTATCCACCCAGAGCAGTCTGTCATCATGCCCCCCCATAGTATCACCCAGACAGTATCCCTTAGTCATCTGTCCCAGGGTGAGGTGAGGATGAACACACCCACATTGCCCAGCATCACCTATAGCATCCGACCAGAGACACTTCATTCTCCTCGGGCCCCTCTGCAGCCCCAACAGATAGAGGTCAGGGCGCCACAGCGGGCTGGCACACCGCAGCCCACCACAGCTAGTGTCCCGGCTCTGGCCCCCCAGCACCCCCCAGAGGAAGAAGTACATTACCACCTGCCGGTTGCTAGGGCTTCAGCTCCTGTACAATCAGAGGTGCTGGTCATGCAATCTGAGTACCGACTGCATCCATACACTGTGCCCCGGGATGTGCGGATCATGGTACACCCCCACGTGACAGCAGTCAGTGAGCAACCCCGGGCAGCAGATGGAGTGGTAAAGGTGCCGCCCGCCAGCAAGGCCCCTCAGCAGCCGGTGAAAGAAGTGGCCAAGACAGCAGATTCCAAAGCAGCCCCTGCTCCTACCCCTCACGGAGAGGCTCGGATCCTCACAGTTACTCCCAGCAATCAGCTACAGGGGCTGCCTCTTACACCGCCTGTCGTTGTGACTCATGGAGTACAGATTGTGCACTCCAGTGGCGGGGAGCTTTTTCAAGAGTACAGATATGGTGACATCCGAACCTATCATGGGCCTGCTCAGCTCACGCATTCTCAGTTTCCAGCTGCTGCCTCCATTGGCATGCCTTCCCGGACCAAGGCTCCCGCTCAGGTAAGAGCATCCATATCAGCCTTCTAGTCAGATGAGGTGTCAATGAGGTCCGTTAGATTGTCCTAGCCAGAATTTTAAAGGGAAACTTGCTTTGTTTTAAGAGGAAGGGGTCAAATCATATTCTAAGCCCCTTTGGGGATATGGGAAGGTTCTCTCTAGGAATGGGTGGTATGACTCTTACTGCAGAGGTGGGGGGAGCAGGGAGAGAATGGGGGCTTCTTACTGAAACCCTTGTTTTGGTGTAGAACCCCTATCTAGATCTGCTTGGTCGGGAACTGGATGCCGTGCACAATAGACTGATTGTTTCTTTCTCTTCCCACCTAACTCCAGGGTCCCCCTTCTGAAGGTGAAGCCTTGCAGCCCACCCAGCCTGCACAATCTGCACAACCTCCACCACCTGTGCAGCCCACTCAGCCTGTCCCACCCACACAGCCCTCCTCGCTCAGCCAGCCAGGCCAGCCACCAGGCAGCAAGATGCCTCAGATCTCCCAGGAGGCAAAAGGGACCCAGACTGTAGTAGAACAATCTCGTCTCCCAACTGGACCTGCAAATAGGCCGGCTGAACCTCATACCCAGGTTCAGAGGACTCAGACAGAAACTGGCCAGACCTCCTACCCATCCCCAGTGTCTGTCTCTTTGAAACCTGATCTCACCACCCCTCCCCCTGCTCAGGCTGCCTCAAAGCAGCCCTTGTTTGTCCCCACAACTTCAGGCCCCAGCACCCCTCCAGGATTGGCTCTGCCACACATCGAAGGCCAGCCCACCCCCAAACAAGATACTTCTCCACACTTGACTTCACAGAGGCCTGTGGATATGGTCCAACTTCTGAAGGTAAGGGTGGGCGAGGGCTTTCTCTACTCATAGCTTTGTTCAGGAGACCTCAGGAACCTCTTAGTGATTTTTAGGCAGTTCAAAGCTTTACCCCGGTAATGATTGGGCCACCTAAGTATTGCTTGACCCCACCCTGGTGGTGCTTGACAGCCTGCAGGGCTGCATTTGGTGATGCTCTGGGATCAAACCAGGGTCAGCGACAGTCCATTTGACTTCAACTAATAGCTGCTGCCTCAAGTGTGTCTAGCATCTCTGATTCATCTCTGTGAACTTACTTCCTGTTTGTTTTCCCTTTGAGCAGAAGTACCCCATTGTGTGGCAGGGCCTGCTGGCTCTCAAGAACGACACAGCTGCTGTGCAGCTCCACTTTGTCTCTGGCAATAATGTTCTCGCCCATCGGTCCCTGCCCCTCTCAGAAGGGGGACCCCCCCTGAGGATTGCCCAGAGGATGCGGCTGGAGGCTTCCCAACTGGAAGGAGTTGCCCGAAGGATGATGGTAAGGCTGGGCTAGGTGAGCAATTGCCAGAATAGGAGGGGAAGTTTGATATCCTTCAGACTTTGGGATACCAGGATGGCATTCTGGGATGGAAGTCACTTGGTTGTGTGATTGATATGGTAAAATGCCTCTTGTGATAAACCTCTAAATAAATTCTATCAGTGTGTGGTTGAACTTTGAGACCATCTCAGTTAGGGTTTTGTGAATTAGGAGCCAAGATCTCCTGGGTTAGATAGGCCTTTTCATGGGCTGCTCTTCTGGGGTGGGGGTAGTTGTCACTGACGCTTTTTCTGCCCCAGGTGGAGACAGATTACTGTCTATTGCTGGCTCTACCGTGTGGCCGAGACCAAGAGGATGTGGTGAGCCAGACTGAGTCCCTCAAAGCTGCTTTCATCACTTATCTGCAGGCCAAGCAGGCGGCAGGAATCATCAACGTTCCCAACCCCGGCTCCAATCAGGTCAGCCAGTTTCCTTCCTCATTCTTGTATTAGGTTGCTAGACTGGTCATATCTTCTTCTTTTTATAAAAATCTTTATTTTTACAAGAATGATTGTCGTTGGATTTCAGTCATAAACAGAAAACACCCCCCTTCACCAGTGCAACATTCCCACCACTAATGCCCCCTCCCCCTTGCCTGTATTCAAGACAGGCATTCTACTTCTCTCACTCATTAACATAGTCAATATTAGTTGTTAGTGTAGTTATTTCCCTAACTCATCACTCTTTGTGGTGAGTTTCATATCATGAGCCCTCATCCCTATGTGTTTAATTTTCCTTAAAACCCATAGATGAGTGAGACTATTCTGTGTCTATCTCTCTCCCTCTAACTTATTTCACTCAGCATAATAGATTCATAATAATGTGCATTCATGTACAGGCAAATTTCATGACTTCATCTTTCCTGATAGCTGCATAATATTCCATTGTGTATATGTACCACAGTTTTTTTAGCCGTTCATCTGTTGAAGGGTATACTGGTCATATCTTACCTGATCTGGTAACATAGGCTACTAGTACCAGAGTGGGTAAAGCGGTATTTCAGACAGAGGAAGCAAACGAAGTGTATGGGAGAGGCTGCATACTCTTCTTGGAGACTGCTAGAATGAGAGGCTTCTCTAACTTTGTTTAGAAGAGAAGCATAGGGAACTTGTATTCCCTTTTAGCTAGGTTGCTTCTGGTGGACAAAGCCATTTACTTCACCTGCCTCTGAGCTGAGCCTTTTTAGGGCTTCTGGTTGGAAAGGTTTAAAGGAAAATTCATAGTGATGTGGGTGATGTAGACTGGGTCCCACTTTTCTCTCTTGTTCCCCTCTCCAGCCTGCCTACGTGCTGCAGATCTTCCCACCCTGTGAGTTCTCGGAGAGTCATCTATCTCGACTGGCTCCTGATCTCCTAGCCAGCATCTCCAATATTTCTCCCCACCTCATGATTGTCATTGCCTCTGTGTGAACAAACCACTGAATAGCCATCACTCGGTGTGATTTCCCGGGGCTTTGCAGCAAAAAAAAAATAAAAATAAAAAAAAAAAAATGAACACAGGACAACCCAGTCTCACGGAGGAAGAAGCTGCCGAAGGGGATAGACTCCACTGCCAGACGGCCAGCCTCGCCCTCCTGCCCACCTGCCCGGTGCAGTCGGACAGATACCTGTGGGCAGTGGTGCTGCTACTCGTATGTTTACATGTCATTAAGCCCAAGGACAGACTACCCATTGATGGACTCGCAGACACCCTGGGGCTGGGTTTCTCTCTCCTCTTTTTTTGGAGGAAAAGAACAGGGCAGTGGAATTAATTTTTGTTTTTAAGAAACAAAACAGAACTGCCTTTGCACTAAATTAGTGACTTGGACTTTTGCACAGTGAAGACAGGCTACGACACTCTGGATGTCTTGGTGTGAGCACACACTGCAGACTCTAACCAGGACTCTGAACTTCTGCTGAAACCTTGGGGTCAAGGAACATTTCATTGGGTTGTTTTGTCCCCACCCCACCCTTCCCCTTGCTCATTTGGATGTGTCACTTTTCTTAATTCTCTTGCCGCTACCATCTTTGATTAACTTGGGATGTACAGTTTACAATCAGAAAAGAGCAAACAAGGATTTTCTTTCTTGGTGGGTTATGCAGAACTTGGGATGTGTGTATATATAAATATATAATATATATAAATATATATAATACTGACTTAAATCAAATTCCCCTGACATACATTTTTTTTAATCTGTGCCAAAAATGTGTTTTCAGAGAAAATCTTATTTTCATACTCAGACTTTGTATTGTCACTCATTTGTATAAGTGTGCTTCGTTACAGCACGGGCCCTGCCCCCGCGATTTGGGTATCTCTTTCACACTCACACACACACACAGACACACACAAACACACACACATTCAGACACACACATACATGACTGTACAAAAGACTGGCTAATCCCTTCTTCCTGTTACCTTGACCTCTCCCCCCAACTTCCTAACACTTATTAATTTATGAAACTGTTTTTCTCAGCGCAGTTTTGTTTTGTGTGTCCATTGGATTACAAACTTTATTAAAAAATACAAAACAAGTGAAGTGTGAATTGATTGTCACTTGGGTGGGGAGACCAAGGGTTGCTGGCTTAGGAAAAAAAAAAGCTATCCCTCTTAATTTGCTTTCCTCCTTGTCCCCCAGTTTGTGTCGGGGACTGATGTTCTTGGATACTTACTCTCCACCCCCAAATACTAATTTCTGTTATAAGAGATTTTTAATACAGACACCAATCTTGAACCATTCATTGTTTTTCTATGTTGTCGTGTGAGCACCTGTGATATTGCAAGCTCTCGACTGGTTCATAGGTAACATGGAAGGCACTTCAAATTCGAGTACAGAATACCCTTACCTCCACCCCAAACTCAGAGCCCTCTTAGAGGTGAGCTGTTGTTTCCTCTTTCTTTGCAGAAGCAGTCTTGCCTGATGCTCCGATAGCTGCCTCCACCTCCATGGGTGGGTGGCCTCCCCCCGTAGCTGAATCTACTACAAGCAGGATGGGAGAAGGCAAATGGACACATAGGGACCAAAGAGTTAATGGAAAGGGGCAGAAACAGCATCCGCCTCCCAGCCCACAGGAATAAAGGAGCTGCTCCTAGTTTGTGAAATGCTGTGCCCTTCCATCTCTCCATCAAAGTTGCCAACTGCTCCCTCCAGGATCCTGCACTAATCGAGCAAATGCATGTTCTCAATAGCACTGGCTTGGCCTCAATCCTCAGGCCAGAATGACTGTGGTGGAGTGAGTGCTGAGCCTTCCTGTTTCCCAGGTGCAAAAGAACTGGGCCCGTGGCCTGTTGGCTTAGCCTCTGCCTACTTTGCTGCTCTGGAAGAGAGAATCTTGAGCTGAGGTCTCGCTGGGCTTCCATGGATTTTTGGCCAACATTTGTGGCCAGTGCCTGCTGGCCCAGCTTCTTGAACTTCTAGGCAGAGAGGGAACAGGGTCACAGCTGTGCTCCAAGGTATGTAGAGAGGTGGTGGGGACCAAAAGCTGTATGGGTCTGAAACCTCCAAAGAGGAGCTGGAATGGCAGGGCAGGTGAAGCAGACTCTTGAGCCCTAAGTGTGCTGCCCTCAGGTGATGTGGCTACACCCCAGTCTGTAGGAGGACGGCTTGGCTTTCCCGAGAGAAGCAGGTCATGCAGAGTATCCTCTGCCTGGGTTACCAGCTCCCAGACCCACCCTAGGGAGCTGAAGGCAGCATTAGAAAATAATCAAATTTATTCTCTCTAGAGGACAGGGCCACCCCTCAGTTCTAGGGTGCCATCCATCCTTAAATAAACAGGAGAGGGATACCTGCTCATTCAGCAGGTGGACATTCAGGGGCACTGGGGGGCATTTCTGCCAGAGCTGGCTGCCCATCAGCCCCGTCCCGAGGGCGGAAGACCAGCTCCCCAGCCTGCAGCACCTGCCCAGTGGGCCATGTGCCGCCTGACCCGTACTGCTGGTAGAAATCTGCGTCCGTCTGGAACATGACCAGTGCCTGGGCTGTGTGGATTCGTACGTGCTGCGCCAGACTGTTGGCATCCAGGAACTTGTCCCCACAGTAGTCACAGGCATAGAGGATGTGGGTGTTGGGGTCTGTGGGAGGTGGGGCTGTGGTCAGGATTGGAAGGTCCTGGACTCCACCAGCTTGCACACCCGAGGCGGCCCCTCTCACCTTCTTCCTGTACTTGCTTCACAGCTTTGCTGATTTCGGCTTTAAGTACTTCTGTCTCGTCAGCGGTCACTGCAGCCCCCACTGGTACCACTGTGGGCAGAACCAGCAGGACCTAAGGCCAGAGGCTCCTGCCTCCTTATTGGCATCCCACAGGACCTATCTCCTTTTTTTGCAGTCTTTCCTGGGTTGGCTGGCGCTCTCTCTCCTCTCCCTCGCCCCCCCCCCCCATCCATTGCCCATTGCACACACACATACACACACCCATTGCCCGCACCTGTCAGCTGAGTGACGGCTGTTGCTGCCAGTGCCTCCGTGGCCAGTGTGACCATGTCATCAACAGTGACCACGCTGACCTCACCACCCTCCTCTGGCTCCAGGATTTTGATGCCTGCCTTGCCCTGGTGCACAGTCTTCACATGGGAGCGCAAGTTATCCACTCGGTTGAAGCCACGACCACACTTGTCACACAGGTAAGGCTTCTCTCCTGGGGGGGGAGGCAAGGTTCTCTCCTGCCAATGGGGGGTTAGGGGGGGAGCACCTCAGCTCCAGCCTCCCCAGCCACCCTTTTTATTTACAGTAGGAAGTGCTCTGGGGCGGCCACCAGAGCTGCACAGAAGACTCGAGTGGTCTCTGCACCTTCCGAAGTCCTAAGAAAATGGGGTCCTCCTTT
>PVKC010031922.1:0-14384 GCA_004027635.1 Crocidura indochinensis | reverse complement strand
AACCCGAGATAAATCAGTTATAAATAAGGAAATTAAAAATAGTAATCATAAGTCTTCTTAAAAACAAAAGACATAGCCTAAATCAGTTTACTAAAGTGTTTGAAAACTTCAAAGTTGGCCTAATCTTCCCAGACTATCCAGAGTCAAAGACATGAAAATATTCTCAATTTACTTAAGACCAGTAATAATGATACTAAAAACACACAAAGATATAATTAAAAAAAGAAAACTGTCCCGGGAGATAGCATGGAGGTAAGACATTTGCCTTTCATGCAAAAGATCATCGGTTCGAATCCCGGTGCCCCATATGGTCCCCCGTGCCTGCCAGGAGCAATATCTGAGCATGGAGCCAGGAGTAACCCCCTGAGTACTGCCGGGTGTGACCCAAAAACCAAAAAAAAAAAAAAAAAAAAAAAACCCTGTAATCATCTATGATGCACACAGATACATATACCTGAAACAAATATTAGCAACTGAATGCAACAATGCATTTGAAGAATTATACATCATGGTAAAACTGGATTTATTCTAGGCATTCAAGAATGGCTTAATACACATAATGAAGCCAATGTAGTACATAATATTTATATAAAGGAATATAAAATAATATGATTATATCAAAAGTTGAAGAGAAAGTATCTGAAAACATCTATTACCCATTCTTGATTCAAAGCTATCAACAAAATGGGTATAGAAGAAGTTATCCTGAATAAAATTAAAGTCATTTACTACAGAAGCCAGATTTATAGCACAGTGGTAGGGCATTTGCCTTGCATGCTTGTATTTAAAACATGTATGTAACCATGATTGACCCTGGTTCAAACCCCAGCATCCCATATGGTCCATCGATCTGCCAGAAGTGATTTTTTATTAGCTTATTTTTTTTAATTGAGATCAATGTGAAATTCAAGTCTCACAGTTGTATTTCAGTTACATACTGACAGTGAATTAGGACTGGTCCCACCACCAGTATTGACCTCCTTCCAACATAGTTCCAGAATTCATCACATACCTCTACTTAGTCCCCTGGACTTCTAGTTTAACAGGTCCATATTGTGTTCAGCTTGTTATAGTTTGGGTCTCTTGATTATACTGTTGTGACAATGGTTTGGGTATTTAGAGCTAACCATTTTTTATCTCCTGTCTATAATCCTGAGACCACTTGGCCTCATCCACTTTTTTTATTCTTTTCTCAGTTTGTAGGGAGACATAAAAATGTGAGGCAGAACACGATGATTCATGTTCTATGATTCTGTAACCCTTTTAACTCCTCAGTTCTTAACTCCTCAGTAGCCAAGATCTTCTCTATGCACTAGTAAACTTCCACCTTGCTCCCAAAGCCTAAGGACATCCTCTCAGGAGCGATTTCTATGCGCAGAGACAGGAGTAACCCCAGAGCATAGCAGTGTGCCCCCCACCAAAAGTCATTTACTTTTGGTACTACTCATTTCTCTCGCTGTTATAAGAGAGACCTTTGTATTGGTTCTCATATTGCCTTCTAATTAGATGACTCTATATACGGTCCTTTCTTTTTCATGTTAAAAGAATATTGCCTCCTTCATCTGGCTTTTTCCCCTTCCCTGGGAGGAGGGCTTTGTTTTCCAATACAGAGTGCTTTAGAGGTCTGGAGGGGATGCTCCCCACATTAATCCATATGGTGGAGTGGCTGACTTGTGGGTGCACAGCTTGCAGTGTGAGTTTCTGGGCCTGCTGTTCTTTCCCAACCTTGTGTGGATTATTTCCTACGTCGGAATTGCTGCTCTTCTCCGACCCAGATTGGGGCATGGGAATCTCTCTCCCTCTCTTGTGATTGTGGAATACACAACCCAAAATTTCACAATTTACCACACATATTATAGTGAAATTTATCAAAACTTACTACAGACATAGTGAAAAATCTGAAAACATTTCTTCTAAGATCGGGTACAGGAAAAAAAATCTACTTTCATCACTGTTATTCAACATACTTTTGGAAGTTCTTACCACTTACATAATGCAAGAAAATGATGTGTATCTACATTGCAAAAGAAGTCAAACTGCCATCTCAACATTCACAGAGAATTTGTTATCACCATATACCCATTATAAATATATGATTCTAATCTATATGTAGGATATATAGTTTGTTTTTATTGTTTTCTTATTAGTAACAATTTTCTGCTAATAAACAATATATAATATATATGAAAATATATATTTATATAAATTTATTATATACACCGGTATAAGTATATATATACATATTTATATATATATATATTGCTTTTTGTGCCACACCTGGTGATGCTCAGGGGTTACTTCTGGCTATGCACGAGAAAATTCTACTGGCTTGTGGGAACATATGGGATCACCAGGGGATTGAACCATGGTTCATCCTAGGTTAAATTGTGCAAGGCAAATGCCCTACTGTTTGCGTCACTGCTCCACCTCTGCTAATAAACAATGTGAAGGATATATTTATATGACTATTATCCATGTGCTTTTCTTTGAAAAGGTGTTTATTCAATTACACTATACATTTTAATATAGTCATTTATTTTATTATTGAATATATAAGTATTGAGTATAAATAGATAAATACATTTATACATATATTAGATATAGTACAAACATGTTCTTTCATTCATTAGAGTGTCTTTTAATTTTAGCCTCTTTTCATTCCACAATGTGCAATTTTAAAATTTGTATTTATTCATTTATTTTTTTTCTTTTTGGTCCACACCCAGTGATGCTCAGGAGGTTACTCCTAGCTATGTGCTTAGAAATCACTCCTGTCTCAGGTGTCCATATGGACACCAAGGGATAGAACCATGGCCCATTCCAGGTTAGTGCATGCAAGGCAAAAGCCCTACTGCTTGCACTAAATTCTGTTTTTATATACAATATTTTTTATTTTTATTTTTGAAAATGACATAGCATTATTGATGATACCCTACACTCAATATCATTAAGTGTTCTACCTACATCATTCTCAATACATACTGAGGTTTATCTTTAGTATCTTTAGCTATCAATCCATATTCAGTTTAATTTTATGCATAGTATATATGACTACAGTTTCATTCTTTTTATCTCTACCCAGATTTCACATTATGATTTACTGAAGATTTTCCTTCGAGTTCATATATCTAAAGGATTTCTTATGAGTCTTCAAATATGTTTTTCTGAGAAAATTATTTTATTCCAGTACCACACAGGTCTGTTATCAGATTTATAGTAAAATAAAATATGCTTAAATATGCTTAAAATATACTATTTGTACAGTTTTAAAACTGCCAAGAATTAAATGTAAAAATTTTAAATAGTTTTTTTATAATTCCTTAGTTTTCCCAAAATCACTTAAATTTAGAATCAATTTTTAATATCTATGCTTAAAATATGTTTAAATATACAAAGAGCATTATGTTATCCAAGTTAATTAACATGTTATAAAGAAATGATATATGTGTATACATGTATATTTAATTAATTTTATTATAATTTATGTAGAATGGTTACAATCCCCCCTAATAACTACACCTTCTCCTCCTGCATACTTATGTTGCTTATTTTCCAGATCTTCAATCACTCCCAGCTTTCTCCCACTGCATGGCAATGATTTTATAATATATAAGGTCAAGGATTTTTCATTGTTCCATGCTATATTTTTTATTTTATTTCATCAATATTTTAAAAAATCAGCTTTGTCTCTGGACTTTTATTTTAAAAGAGGGTTATGATTTCATTACAAACATAACATTTAGATAATACTCTAAATGATGTTTTTGACATTTCATGAATTTCCTGCCTCCATATTTAATTCATCATATACGTAACTTTTCAAGTGTTTCTTCGATATTCTCTAAATAAGCCTTTTTCATTCTATTCCCCACTTAAAATAGTTCATTATGTCACATTGTAAAAGAATTATTAAATAAGTTTCATCATTTTCAGATAAATGTTGATCTCAACCTTCTCAACTCACACTACAAAAATATTTTAAAAATAATGATATGTAAATAATAGTGATGATTAAGAGTTTTGATTTCAAAAACTATAGGATCTATTTAGAATTTATTGTGGTCTTTTCAGAGAACTTCTGCTGGAACTTTTTCTAACCTTGTGAGTTCTGTTATTAATATAAGATGTGAATGATTATTTGAATGGGCATTTGGGAACAGATACAGACACAGAACTAGAAAAAATACAAGCAGTAGCCCCAGGCTTCTACAGAATCAAATTTACTCCCGTTGAGGTTTTAAGACTACATTGAAGCTGACCTTGAGTTGAAAGAGAATCTGTTCTTAGAACAGCAAAATCATGGCCAGATGGAGCCCAGTTGACAGCAACTTTAAAAACCACTTGTTTAACCTTGTCCAGATTAAACTCCTCTATGTTTCATTCAAGCCAGATTTTTCTGCACATTGTTCATCTTTCAACAAAGGCAATTCAAAATTCTTTTTTTTCCCCCTGACATTTTAAACATGCTTGAAGTCTCTCTTCTTCTCTTAATTTTTAGATAACCAGAGATTTCCATATTTGTGTAGACACAAGAAATGTATTACTTTGGGGGATTTCATTTTAAAATGCACAGTTTTAAATACAAGTTTTATAATCATTTATGGTGGAACTACAACCTAATTTTATCATCTAAAAAATCTAAAAATGTTAAGAACAATGATAGATTATTTTTTTTTTTTTTGGTTTTGGTTCACACTCGGCAGCGCTCAGGGATTACTCCATGCTATTTCTCTGTCCCCCAATGATAGATTTTAATATGACTTCTGGTTTCAGATATTTATTAAGAGAAACTGTATTACAGATATCCTAATATATCTCCATAAGATAAAGTTAAAATATAAATTTTATAAGAAACCATCACTATTGTGTGAAAATAAAATTGAATACTTTATTACTTGACTGTATTAAATACTTACTAAGGCAAACTCATATATGAAATGGTCAGTAGATAAGAAAAAAGTATATAATATGTTTTTTTACTTGCACTTGGTATACATATGGAGAACTAAATTCCATTTTGATCATTTTGTTTATTCCAAAATATAAGAATACTGATATATATCATTCATTTTATAAGATATTTAATTAATAGATTTACTTAATAAAATGGAAACCTAGATACTAAG
Source organism: Crocidura indochinensis (assembly GCA_004027635.1). Classification (NCBI taxonomy): domain Eukaryota; kingdom Metazoa; phylum Chordata; class Mammalia; order Eulipotyphla; family Soricidae; genus Crocidura; species Crocidura indochinensis. Next base: position 9,258 of record PVKC010031922.1, on the reverse strand, counting down.
GATTTATTATACACATTTAGAGAATTGAAGTGACCTATTTTTCTGTTTCTTTTACCTATGATACATTTTTCCCCAAATATTCAGCATTTTAAATTTTTAGTAGGTTTTCACTATATGAGATTTTAGTATTTCCTTTCAAACTGAAATCTGATTTGACAAATTTACTATTTTAGGTGAGATTTTTTTCCCACTAGGAAATTCCATTTTCTAGTACATGTGATTATATACCTTGATACTAATGATATATTTGTCTTTCTTCACTTCTTTCTCTCTTCTTTCTTTAGTCTTTACATTTTTCCTTTAATCTTTAATAGATTGTCTACAAGTATGATACATTTTTATTTTAAGTTTTATTTTAATTTAGAATAATTAACTTTCATTTTAATAAATGACACCATATATAATTAAATAAAGCAAAAAATCTTAATAAATCTTCACTAGCCCATTATCAATATTAACCCTTCAGTAGTATTGTAGTTTATATCTTTTCTTAGTAATCCATATATTTAAAATACAAATAAATCAACACATGAACACATGCTCACATATAATGGTTGGGGAGGCAGGATTCTAAAATTGCACACTATGCATTGGGAAACCAAGAATAAAATGTCTTTATAATCAGAAAATAATAATGAAGATGTGATTTATTTATTAAACATTAAATTCAAAATTTTAAGAACTTAGACTCACTGCAGATGTTTGTCTGTCTAAAAAAAGAAGAGGTATAGAACAAGGAGTAAGGCTTTTACCTTGTACAAAGTGATGGTAGTAAGCCTCTGGCATTGATCATAGTAACTATTGGCAGTGCTAGGATTAATTCTTTTGAAATACTTGTTTTATATTCTTATTGAAATATTTATTATCCAGAAATAATTATTTAGTATTATTGGTGGTGTCCTTCCTCCAATAGGTATTTAATTGCCCCCAAAATAAGGCAATAAGATAGTCATTTTCTACATTCTTGAACACTTTACTCTCTCCATTTATGTTTTAGTAGATATAAAATAATAAACGTTTTAATTTGGGGATTTTACTTTAATTGAACAATTTTATACACTAATTCCATAACTTCATTATATAGAAATGAAACTTACGTGTACAGATCTTCAGCTTAATTAAAATATTTTTGTTGTTGTTGGTGGTGTTTTTTTGTTTGTTTGTTTGTTTTTTGGGTTTTTGGGTCACACCTGGCAGCGCTCAGGAGTTACTCCTGGCTCTATGCTTCAGAAATCGTTCCTGGCAGACTCAGGGGACCATATGGAATGCCAGGATTCGAACCACTGTCCTTCTGCATGCAAGGCAAACACCTTAACTCCATGTTATCTCTCCGGCCCATAATTAAAAATATTTTTGAAAGAAAACTTTGGTTTGATATAAAATGTAGTAATTTTAAAAACTCTCTGAGAGGGGGAGGTTCAGGGTAGGTATGCTCTGCATGTGTAAGATCTCAGTTACATCCTATGCACTCTCTGAGCCAGCAGGCATCATCCATTGTAGCATCAGGACTAGTTGCTAGTGGCTAGAGAATATCACTGCTTGACCCTACTCAGTTATTTTTTTATCAGAAATGTTGGGGTTCTCAATAAAGCCTGCAAAATGACCTCTATTATACCCACTCTCATCAAAAGTAGAGAGAAAAAATATAAAATATACATAACTACATTTCTAAGTAGAATCATTTTTTATATTTTTAAGCATTAAGTATTTACTGTTTTTCATTGGGATATTTTGTACTTATTAATAAATTATTGAGACTTTCATAAAATATCCAAAGTGTGCTGCAAAAATTGCCAATAAGTTATTTACTTAAAAAAAGACTTTCTTCTGAAACACCTGTGGCTGGATATTTATGCTGATGACATTGTTTTATTAGTATCTGCCATATTTCAGCATTATAAAATTATTAATTCTTAACTGATAGGTCTGCTGAAAGATATTATGAATATTAAATACCTTACATTTTTTATTACTGGGTAACAGAGTAGGGAATAGCAAAGAACTCTGAACTATTTTATTTGCAATATTTCAATAAATCTAAATTTGGTTAAGAATAAAACACAGGGCTAAATCGATAGCACAGCAGTAGGGCATTTGTCTTACATGCAACTCACCCAGGACAGACTCAGGTTCAATCCCTGGCATCCTGAGCTTTCCAGGAGTGACTTGTGATCACAGAGCCAGGAGTAAACCTTGATCACTCCCAGATGTGACCCCAAAACAAAACAAAGAAAGAATAAAAGACAAAATTTACTTTACCTCATTTGAAATTAAAGCGAGTTTGCTCATCTTACCCCCATTTTTCTACTTGTTATTTGATTTTGTATTTAAAAATTGCTTTCCTAGGTTTTAACATTTTTTCTTTAAGTAACTTCTACCTTCTTGTTATTGTAAAATATTTATTTCATATCTGTTATAAGATAGTGAATTGTCAGTATTGTTGAAAAGCATTCTAGAATTGCTTATTAAATAATGAAATTATCACAACGATTAACCAAAATTTTAACAAGGTATTTCTAAGCTTACAAGATTAAAGAATATTTTATTTTATCTCTATTGATACTATTCAATAATAAGTATGAAATCATGAAATAAATTAACTGCCGTTATGCATTATTTTTTATTTTTTGTAATTTTCCCTTTGATAAAAAACAAAAATGGAAAATGTGTTTTATGTGTTTTTTCAAATGTCTCATATTTAGAATTTCTCTTGCAATTAAAATATTTCCCTTTTTCTATTTACTTTAAAAGAATAATTGCAGAATAAATTAAAATAAGTTTCATAAAAAGCTGTTATCAAGATGCTCTTGAAAGCCAAAATGAAAAAGAAATCAAAGCTTCTCAGAAAAGTTTTTCACAATTGCTTCGGTAATTTAGTTCCCCCTTATCCCTTGCTGATTTTCTCTTTCTAAAGAACTCCTTTAAGCTACCTTGCAGCATACTTTCTGGATCAGTGGTTTTTCTGATTGTTTGTTTCTTACCAAGGTCATTAGTAGGACCCTTCTTTCTCTGTCTAAATTTTCACAGAGATTTTTTATCAGGCTTATAGTTTGTAATATAATAATTGTGTATTTCTTTTCCTCACCTGGAAAGACTGTATATTTAGGTCTAGATTTCTAATATTGTCTTCTGTTTTATGCTATTTCATTTTACTCTTAAAATCAATAATACCTAGCATGTATCAAACATAAAGGGTTCTAAGAATTGAGTTTATGTTTATGATTCTATTCTATTATATGCTTCTAACAACTTTACTTTTAAAGAAATATTGGTAACTCATGCTTTTTATTGTTCATTTATTATTTGTTTGTTTCTTTCATAATTGTTTTTTCCTAATAATATCTTTATTTAAGCACCATGTTTACCAACATGTTTGTAGTTTTGTTTCAATCATTAAAATTATATCCCTTTCACCAGTGCAGCATTCCTGCCACCAATGCCCTATCTCCCTACATTTCCACTCTTCCCTGTCTTCAAGACAAGCATTCTATAGTTCTAGTGTAGTTATTTTATCTAACTATGCTCACCACCATGCAGTAAGCTGCTTTTTCTAGCCCTCATTTTTATTGTTTCTGGGTATTATTACCAAAATGTCTTTTATTTTCCTTAAATTCCACAGATTAATGATAATTCTCTGTTAATCTCTAGCCCTTTGACTTACTTAACTCTGCATAATATTTTTATATCTATCCATATTAAGAACATTTCATGATTTTATTTTCTTAACAGCTGCATAGTATTCCACTGTGTATATGTACTACAATTTCTTTAGCTGCTCAGCTGTTGTACTGTCTCTGTTTTTTTTTTCCAGATTCTGAATATTGCAAATAGTGTCACAATAAATATAGGAGTGCAGAAGGCATTTTTATTGTATTTTATTGTTCCTAGTGTATATCTTTAGGAATGGTATTGCTGGATCATATATGGGAGCTCAATATCCAGTTTTTTTGAGGAATATACAAATTGTTTTCCAGAAAAACTGTATTAGATGGTATTTCCACTAGCAATGAATGAGAGTTTCTTTCTTCCCCACATCCCTTCAATCACTGATTGTTCTTGTTCTTTGTGAGGTGTGCCAGTCTCTATGGCATGAGATGACGCCTCATAGTTGGTTTGATTTGCATCTCCCTTATGATTAGTTATGTAGAAAACACAGTACATTTTAAGTTTTAGCATAAAGTTAGCAAGCATTAGAAAAATTTTGTAACCTTGAATTTCTGGATATCATGCTATAAAGTACAATTTTATTTTATTATTTTTCCATAAAATTATGAAATTCAGTTTTTGAGAACATAACTTAGTGAAATGTTTATTTATCAATAATTTTAAAAGTATAGAAGCCATATGATTCTTGAATAAAAATTCTTAGTCAAATGTATAATAGAAATTTGGTAAAATTATTTAAGAGTGGTAAATAAAACTTAATATTTCAAAATTATTCTTCTCTAATATATAAATATATTGTTAATTTTGGTTATAAGTATAATTAATTCTAGTATATCATGTAATATTAATTTAATATACATTTTTTAAAAATTGTCCACTAACTTCTAAGGAAGAAAAGTTAATAATTCATTCATAAGTTAGTAATTTATTGTATACACACTAGGTTATGCTTATTAAACCTCAAGAAAAGGCATAATCCTCCCAAAATGGGAAGATCTATCATCTTACACTATTCAGCCAAATATTCATTTTAGACTAAATGGATCCTGAACATAGATTAAAAGATACAAATTGATACATATGATGAATGTGTTTTACTTTTTTCTTATTATATAAAGTAGGGGGGAAATCAAAGCAAGTTAAAACCATGACTTACATGATGGATTAAGAGATATTTTTTAGCTCAACAAATGAATTATATAAAACTCTGGAAAATATATTAACAATGCACCTTAATTATATATATGTATGTATATAAAATTTGGCAAAATATATTATAAGTAGGAATGGTTTGTTATAGAGACAACATATTTAAAATCACAAGAATAAGAAAAATAGTGTTCAGGTTAAATATTGAGCTCAAGAATGTAGGTTGGCTATATTAAGTATGCAATATTTTTTTTCGCTTTTTGGGCCATACCTGCTGATGCTCAGGGGTTATTCCTGACTATGTGCTCACAATAACTCCTGGCTTGGGGGACCATATGGTATTTCGGGGAAGCTAATCAAGGTCTGTCTTAGGTTAGAGCATGCAAGGCAAATGCCCTACCACGTGCAATACTGCTCCAACCCCTATGCAAGATTTTATATTCTTTCAATTCCATTTAAACTCTGTCCTGTTTTAGTGTATACCACATTTGATTGAGTGATACCTGTTCTGTATAATGCAAGGCAACTATTTCTTAATATATGGTCATTAGAATTCTATTGGAGCTACTTTCTGACTCTGTGCTAAAGAGCCATTCCTGGTGGGCCTGGAGAATCATATGGGACGCTGGGGCTCAAACTAGGGTCATCAGTGTGGAAGGCAAATGGACTACATGTTGTACTATTTTTGCTGTTCTATATTTTTAATACTCAACATTAAAATTCATGATTTTGAAACTATTTACTTTGTCAAATCACAAACATAACTCAACATGTTATATTCTAAAATATGAATTAATTTTTATATGATGCTTTATTTACCAGTAGTGATTCAAATCATTTGAGTATCTACATGTTTATGTGAATCAATTTCTCTGTGATTGAATGTACTACCTGAATCTTTTTTTAAGTTGATGAATAGGTTTTTTTTTTAATATATTTGATTTGCTGCACTTTGAATTTTATTTACAAACTTAAACAGATTGCTAATGTTCTTTCATTGCAACTATACAATGATGAAATACTATGAAAAGAGAGGCATAAAGAGATCATAACTAAAACCATGTTTACTTCCCAAGACAAAAAGTGTGCATGTATTTATGTGAATGCATTTCATTGGTTAAAGTGTCCTTACATTTTGTTCAACAAAAGATTGATAAAAATGAGGAAATGAGAGAAAAATATGTTGCATACAGTCTTGTTTGATCAAGTAAAATTCAAGCACATGATAGCATGTATATTTATAAAATATGAGAGTTGGTGAAAATTGATAGAATAACAGAATAACAAGTGTTTATGACTGTTTTGCTGATTATATCATGAAAGACTACTCTATTCTGGCTATCAGTATTATTTTTATAGTCATAATTCATTAGGCAGATGAAATCAATTTTAATTTGATTTGAAGGTCAGAGATAAGAGATGCATTTACTTATCTTATCTAATGCCCAAATATGTATTTTATACCTAATATTTAAGAAGATTGATCTCACTAATTCCTAGGTTTTTAAAATATTTGTTTCTAAATAATTATTTCTTACAATAAAGTAATATTTGGCTAAGTATACATATTTTTATTCTCAAAATAAATACACATAAAATGAGATGAGCATTTTACGTTGCCAGGAACTAATAAGGGCTAAGAAGTAAATGAGGACTTACGTAAGTTCTGTTCAAAATGACAGTCATAGTCAGACTTTTAAAAAGATCTTCAGAGTTAAATTTTAAAACTACTCAAAAAAGCATTCAGTGTATCATAATAGAACAGAGAATCTCTTAGTGTTATATAAATAGTCATTTCCCCAAAAATGTTTTTCTAAAATAAAAGAAAAAGTTAAACACTTTATATATTGACTCCTAAAATTTACCAATGTGGATATTCAGAAACACAATAAAGTTGAAATCTGGTGGATCATTAGGGTATGTACACCCAGTTTGGAAGGATGTTCTAAAGCTTAATTTTGTTGTCGCTATTTTTTTTTTAGAGCCACATCCGGTGACATTCAGGTATTATTCCAGGCTATGTGCTCAGAAATAGCTCCTGGTTTGAGGGTCCATATGGGATCCTGGGGAAAAACCATAGTCCATCCTAGGTTAGCTTCTGTAAAGAAAACACCCTACCGCTGTGCCACCACTCTGGTCCTGTAAAGCTTAGTTTTTATTAATGTTACAACACTTCTTATCTCTTCATGTTTGCATATTTCATTGTAATTTTTATACAAAATGATAAGCAAAACATCAGTATCTAAGTATTAATGATAAACACTGTCAACTAAATTATAATTTTGCTACAAGTTGAATGTTGAAAATCAAAGCAAAAGGAAAGACCACCATACATACATACCTGGTCTGTAAGCTTTTATAATTTAACTATATAATTTATATAATCTACTCTAAAGGAACGGCAGAACTATTTTAAAAAATACACAAGAATATGTGCTTTAAATTGCTCACATTTTAATAAATACATGTTAATATTTTTGTATCTTAGTTAATCTGTAAGGAGTTATGAAGCCTCTTGTACTCACACATATGTTTAATATTCATTGAACACTTAAGTGTTACAATTAGGTATGTTGATCCATAATATACAAAATTTTGGTGCAAAAACATTAAAGAAATATCATTATCAAGCAATATATAGGCTGCTTTATAAATGAACTTGTCACTGTTTTCCCTTCATTGTCCCTCACACTATAAATTAAAGAAATTTTATTTTTTGACTTCTTAATAGTTGTAACATAGCATGCAAAATAGAATAACTCTTTTTAGAAATTTCTAGAGAAAAACTTTATTTTTCTTAAAAATAGCGAATTTGCTGTTTTCTTCAACCAATAAATAGACCCATAAATATAAAAACACTAAAAGGGAAACACTACTCTGCTTTTATAACACCATCTGTTACATATCACATTCTATGGGTTGTGTTAACTGAGGCAAACTGTATTTTGCTGAAATGAGCATTGTTTTTCCACACTCCTTAATGAGACTTTTACGCAATTCACTGGTTTTGTTCAATAAATAAGAAAAAAAAGTTTTTTGAACCATAAACATATTTATATTTGATCTGCAGTTTCTTTGTAAACTAGGCTTACTAAAAAGGCAAGCAACACATTGAAGGATTAGTTCATGGTTGAAATAATTCTACTCTAATATAAACACAAGGCATATATTTGTGGTTGTTTGAATTTAAACGAATGTATTCTAATTAGTAAATGGACATTTTATTGTGTAGTAATTATTACCAGACAGAGACTTACTGGAATGAATAACTAGAAACTAGTTTTGATGTGTTAAATTAGAAAGTTCAGTTATTATATGAGTTGAGAGTTTATTTATTCATGTTTCTATTGGGTCAGAAGCAAGCAGTGCTTAGGTTTTGTGCTCCAAGATTATTTTGGGGAGTGGCTCAGGAGATGTGTATGCAGATATGTAGTGCTGAGTTCAAGTGCAGGTCAATAAGTAACCATATCAACTACGCAATCACTCAGGTCTTTATTTTGTGAATTTCATGCTTAATGGAAAGGTCTTTGCATTATATAAAAGTCTTTATATCTAAATCGTCTTTGCATATATAAAAGTCTTGCATTTAAACACATATATGACTGATATAAAAAGTTTAGGTGGGTTATTTTCAAATAACATTTTTTTGTTCTGTTTTGTTTTGGGGCCACAACCGGTGGTGCTTAGGGGTTACTCCTGGCTCTGAGCTCAGAAATCACTCCTGGCTAGTTCATGGGATTATATGGGAAGGTAAGTATCAAACCCAGGTCCCCTCGTTTGTCCACATGCAAAGGAAATATCCTACCACTGTGCTATCATTTGGTTCCCATCAAATAACATTACTTTTTATATAAATATATAAATGGAATCACAGAATCCACAAATCCATCAAAGTAAACATTGGAGAATTATATTGACAAGTTATTTTACCCATTCTTAAGAATCATTTAATTTATTTGCTCAGTAAAATACATGTATAGAAACAAACTTATCAAGTAAAATACTGTTCGGCATACCCAAAAATAAAATGCTGCTTAAGGTTCTGACTAAAGCTGGAGAGATAGTACAGTGGGTAGATTGCTTGCATAACATGGCCAAACCCGTTTTTATCCCCAGTATCCTATATGCTCTCCTGAGTCCATAAGGAGTAATTTTGGAGTGCAGAGCCAAACTGAGCACTGTATGTTGTGAACAAAAATTAGGAAGAAGAAAAGAAAGAAGAAAGACAGAAAGACAGAAAGAAAGAAAGAAAGAAAGAAAGAAAGAAAGAAAGAAAGAAAGAAAGAAAGAAAGAAAGAAAGAAAGAGAGAGAGAGAGAGAAAGAAAGAAAGAAAGAAAGAAAGAAAGAAAGAAAGAAAGAAAGAAAGAAAGAAAGAAAGAAAGAAAGAAAGAAAGAAAGAAAGAAAGGAAGGAAGGAAGGAAGGAAGGAAGGAAGGAAGGAAG
>PVKC010031921.1:0-14429 GCA_004027635.1 Crocidura indochinensis | reverse complement strand
TTTCTTTCTTTCTTTCTTTCTTTCTTTCTTTCTTTCTTTCTTTCTTTCTTTCTTTCTTTCTTTCTTTCTTTCTTTCTTTCTTTCTTTCTTTCTTTCTTTCTTTCTTTCTTTCCTTTCTTTCTTTCTTAACTTTGTTAGGTGACAGCCAACAAGAACTGGGTTGGTGATGTTACTCACTCAGATTCCACTTTATTTTCCTAAAGAACCCTGAGTGAGTTGGTTCTCTCCTATTTGATCTCCAAGTCTCACCTCTGATAACAACCCCATTGGGTGAGGTCTGTTTCCAAACTCTCCTTCTCGCGCTAAGTAAGGGGAAAAGGGCATGATGTCACAGTATCTGTTCTTTAATTTCAGGTAAGTAATGCTCCAGATAGAAAACAGCTATTTCTTTCTTTTTTATTTTTGGGTCCACACCCAAGTATGACCAAATCTTCTAATCCAGCCTTTTAATTAGGGATTACTCCAGGCATGGTCTGTGAATATTATTGGGTGCCTTGAAGTAAATTCCAAATTCTCTGTATTATGTCTCCATCTACAGCTTAACTTTCCTTCTTATATTTCTTATGTAACCTTTTATTTAAATGTGTTTTTCTATTACATAAACATAGATATTAATAGAAGCTTAATCTTGGTACTTATGTGCAACCATTATAGACTTGCAGATAGAATTCCTTCTTATATGACTTTCCACCTGCTCTATTTTAGAAAATTATATTTTATATTTTGATTATCATAGTTTATTTTTGAAAATGGTATCTATTAGGATCATTTTGATACTTTCCTGTTGGTTCAGAATAACATGTTTTTACGCTACATATTATTAATTACACTTTTCTGCAATGTATTGTCTGCAATATTTTACTTCAAATTAGATTTTGCTATAGTGCAAGTATTTATTATTCTATAGTCTGTTTTCTGTTTAGACTTTTTTTGCCTTTTTACTTTATTATGCCACATTGTAGTTATTATGGATTTTCAGACACTGTATTATAACTTGATAATATTAAAATTTAATGCATTCTTTATGTCTATTTTGTATTAACTACTACAGTTGTGTTGTTCAATTTCTAGATAGATTCTAGATAGGAATATTTTAAATGATACATTTTTTATAATTATAACTGTGAAACTAGGGGCATGTTTGTTTAATTCCTTTAACTAGAGACTATTTTAAAAATTAAAAATAATTAAGTATTTTAATTAGCAATTATTAATCATTATCTTCCGATAGAATATCAAGTATTTTATAGCTTTTAAAGAATCTGGGATTTTCTTTGCTTCTTTTTTTTTTGTAATTATTCCTGAGTGTGTTATTTAAGATTATTCTTTCAGAATAAAAAAGATTGAAATATAGCTATATTTTCCCCAAAAGTGAATTATATATTAAAACTATGTCATCAAATAACTTTGGTTCCCACATTTTCTATTTTCTTATAGGAACTCACTTAGCTCACGTAAATGACAGCTTGTCATTTACTATTTCTTTCTCATTTTCTTTCAAATTTGTTGCATTAAAAACTTCTAATATCCTAATGGCTATCAAAAGAAGGCAAGTGAATGATTAGTTGGGAGTAGGATCTTATAGTTCCCTGGGAAGTTGAATCAGTTGAGTAAAGAAAGAAATTCTAATATTTTCTTATAATTGATATGCTATTCCTTTCCATCACTGATAAATTAGTGATCACAACCATAAATTTGAGAATAGGTACCATGCAAAATATTCTCAAAAATATTTTACAGGGCTTTTATTAATATTTATGTTGTTATTTGTGCATTTCGATTGATAATGTTACCAGAGACATGTAATAGATTGCCAGAGTTGTGAGTATGATTTGAGAATTAATATGTAGTTTAAAAATCTCATGGGCTTATTAAAAAAGTTAAAGTTATAAAATTAGGTTTAAAATAATTTTTTTTGGATTTTGAGTCAGACACCAGCAGCACTGAGGTTCTGCTCTCAGAAATTGCCCCTGGCAGGCTCAGGGGACCATATGGAATATCAGAACTCGAACCAGGTCAGTCCTGGGTCAGCTCTGTGCAAGGCAAATGCCCTACTGCCCTGCTATATGTCTGGCTCCCTTGAATAATAATTTTGAACAAAACAATTGAATATTTTAAAGCTAAAAATCTGAAAACATAAAACTGAGATTTGATAATGATTGCTTTATTCCAAATTTTAGGATCCCTTGATAAGTGTGGTATCAATTTAAGGTTGTTACAATAATAAGAGCTTAGTGATGTGTTTATGTTAGGAACATATTTTATTTTATCATAATTCAGAAATATGTAAATTGTGTCAGGTTCTTTTATTGCACAACATTATTTTACTCTATCCAGAGCCCTAACACAACAGGTTGTGTTACTCCTGGCTCCATGCTCAGAAATTGCTCCTGGCAGGCACGGGGGACCATATGGTCCCCCGGGATTCGAACCGATGACCTTTTGCATGAAAGGTAAACACCTTACCTCCATGCTATCTCCCGGGCCCCAACAGGTTGTGTTTTACTGTCTGCTTGTTTTTGTTTAGCCTTGCATGTGGCCTACCCAAGTTCGATCCTGTGTATTCCATAAGGTCTCCCAAGCCAGCAAATAGCAAAAGCACAGAGAATAGGGACTTTGTTTTGCATGTGGCTGCCCCTGTTTAAACTTGGCATCTGATATCTTTCTGAACCTGCCAGGTGTGATTTCCAAGTGTTGAGACAGGAGTAATTCCTGAGCGTTGATAGTTGTGGCAGAGATAATACATGATGTCTTGCTTGATTGTGGCCTACCCCTATTGTATCCTGGCAATTTCATAGGTTCCTTTCAGGTATATTAGTTGTGATCCTTGAGCATAAAGACATAAAGGAACCTGAGCACAGCAAGGTATGACCAATAAATAAATGAATAAGTAAATACGTTGTGCTGGCATGTGTAACATTATAATGTTTATTTTGTACTATAGCCTCTGGAGTTCAGCTTGACAATATTATAATGTTTTCTAGGACAACAGACAAAAGGAGTTTTTAACCTTGATTTGCACTAATGTTTAAGGGTTACTTATTTGCATCTTAAAAATATAATTGGTCCCTAATGGATTAAAATTAAAAGTTAATTTTTAATACATACTGAGAACCTATGAGTAAACTGTTCATATTTTACAGTCCATAAAATGAGATATTTCTCAGTTTGTAAGTAAAATCCCAAGGAAAACCATATATTAGCATTAAATGATGCAAGAATGGCAATAAAAGAATCACCAACTTTGAATTTTCTTTCTTAGGAAGTGATGATAAAATTTTGCATATCTGCCTTCGAGTTAAAAAAAATACGAGCAATACAAAATCTACAGCAAATGTGAATTAAAGTTTTATTAAACATATTCATATTGTTAAAAGCAATTAGAAACAATCTTAGTGCGATTAGTTTTCAGCACATATTTAAACAGACTTTCATTCGAAATGTATTATCTCTTACTATGCCTAATAAAGATATGTAAAATTATAACTATGTTCTGTTTGCAAAACTAAAACTTTCTCTAAATTATACTATCTGTAAGTAATGTTCTCAGGGTACGAAGCTATTCAAATAATTATTATACTTTTATGGTATTATTTGTCTTTGGAGGAAAGTTGCTTCCAAGAAATGCTCAAGGGACCCGATGAACATTTTCAGTGATAACTCAATCTGGCTGGAACCCACCGTCAATTCAGTGCTCAAGTGTTGCAATGTGGCACTGCTTGGGCCCAGCAGGACTGGAAGCTATCAAGACTATAATCAACAGTGCTGGAGGTAGTCAAGCAATGCTAAGTATCAAATTCTAGGCCAATGTGATACCAGTTATGGACTTCAATTCATTCAGCTAACTCCTTAGGCTAATAACTTTACTGTTAAATCATGTCTGCACTGTAAAGTATTGGATATTTTTCCATATGAAACTGAGTTTTCAATATCTTTCCCAAAAATATTTAATCTTGCTAAGCAAAGTTTGGACTGTCTTAACTCCCTTTAAGAAAGACATGTTTTTAAGAAGTATCTCTAGTCTAATTTCAAAAAGGCATGACCAATTTCACAAAATAATTTAAACAATCAACTTGAAATCACCACAATGCAAGAGGCTCATTAAAGCAATCTTGACTGCCATAGATTAGGCCATGTTTTCCCCTAGCCATAAGGGGTAATGTTCCCAACTCCTGAGTCTGCGCTCTGAGATCATTCCTGGTGGTGCTAGGCAGACTTTCAAATTGAGTCTGTCATATGCAATGTAAGCATCTTAACCCTTATAGTCTCTCTTCAATCCCAATTATTATTATTTTGGGGGGGGGGGTTTGGGTCACACCCGGCAGTGCTCAGGGGTTACTCCTGGCTCCATGCTCAGAAATTGCTCCTGGCAGGCACGGGGTACCATATGGGGCACCGGGATTCAAACCGATGACCTTTTGCATGAAAGGCAAACGCCTTACTTCCATGCTATCTCCCAGGCCCCAAATTCCAATTATTTTATATGATGCAGTGATGCTGCACACAAGTGCAGGACAAAAAGTTTGAAGTTCTTTTTTGTTTTTGGGCCACACCCGGTGATGCTCAGGAGTTACTCCTGGCTATTTGCTCAGAAGTCGCTCCTGGCAGGCACGGGGGACCATATGGGGAACCGGGGGATCGAACCCGCAGTTCGTCCTAGATTAGCGCAGGCACCTTACTCTGTATAATAGTGCACAAGAGACACATGAAGTAACAAGAATAGAATTCAGGACTAAGTGTGTTTCCTTCCACCTGTGTTATGTCTTCAGCTCCAAGTTTACTCTTTCTCTGTCACTCGGAAAAGTTGATAGACAAATCGCTACTTGAATTCTTTTATCAAAACAAAGGAAATTAATTTCCCTTTTTATTTTTAAATCACTATTCACTTTGTGTTATATTACCTTAAAATATGTTTTGCTACTATATTTTGTCTAGCTTTGCAGTCATTATTTCATCTGTAATTTCCAAGTATAATTTAAAAGGAACGATAAATTGTTAAAAAATATATGGACTTGTCAGAGCTATAACAAATTGGATAGGGCATTTGCCTTTCATTAGAGCAACTGGGGTTCGATCCCCAGATTCCCATCTTATCCATGAGGCTGCCACGAGTAATTTCTGAGCATCACCAGCTGTGGCCCCAAAAGAAAAACAAAAATATATGGTCAAAATAAATCTTTAATGTAAAAGATGGAAACAAGAGATAGACACAATCAAGTAAACACAGATAGAGAATCAGGTGACAAGAAAATCTTTTTTGTTTGTTTGTTTGTTTGTTTGTTTGGGGGTCACACCCAGGGGTTACTCCTGGCTCCATGCTCAGAAATTGCTCCTGCAGGCACAGGGGACCATATGGGGCACCGGGATTCGAACCGATGACCTTTTGCATGAAAGGCAAACATCTTACCTCCATGCTATCTCCCGGGCCCCAAGAAAATCTTAATAAAGATAAAATATCAACAGAAATTTTATATGATTTAATAGTATCCATTTATGTTACCTTTGGGCAGAATTTGAACTCATTATTTCACCTGTACAAAATTTCGATTATGAACTTTTATCAGCTTATATGATAGGTTTTTATAATTATGGGCTCTACTGAGTGTAGCAAAAGAGCTATTCCGATTTCTGTGAAAATAACTCACTTTTTCATGACAAAGCTAAAGGGAAGTTCCAGAATTCAAAACTGTCCTTCTCATGTGCAAAGTATGAACTCAGAACTCAGTCCTTTGCATTATCTTTATGGTACCTGCAGTATGAATTTAAAGATCTTTACTAATCTTAATCACTGTGCTAACATAATGTCTATTATTCAATCATCCTGATATTTTAGAATGATCAAATGCCACAAAGAATCACTTGTCTTAATTTCCCTCAATAATTGTTTTTTTTTTATCACTTCATTCAAGTGTTTTTTAAGGGAAAACTGAACTTTTATACTTAATTTTATTCCAGTTAACAATTAAATCTAAAGAATTCCTTGGAGACTTGGAATTTATTCTGTTGAAAATTGTCTCCAGGTCCTATTGTATTATTTTACTGCATGTCAATCACCATGTAATTTTGGGCAAAAAAAAAATCACAGGTATTAAGCTTAATAAAGCTTAATTTTTATTTTTATTCTATTTTTATTCTATTATATCATTAAAAAGCTAGGACGAAAATAATCAGAAAATTTAAATGAGCAAAAGTAAGCAACTATGGCATTTTCTCATTAATTTACATGAATATTTAATCTGAGAGATCATTGGTTACCATAAAAATAATTTTAGTAATAACAAAAGGAACTATAAAATTTTAGAATTATATGATAATGTATACTAAAAGCTATTTTATATTAATGTTCAATTTACCATGAATAATTTAAAATTTTAGAAAAATATGATGTATAAAAATTGATTTCAGATACTTATTCTAAAGAACTTTTTTGTAGGTAAAGTAGATAAGGATGTTTTTAACGTCTCTTTATATAAACAACATTTAAAACAAAACCAAATGTTTCCAGTGACTTGATAAGCTATATCAGCATTTTTACTTGATTGCACTTAAGAATCAAATTTTATGTTAATAATTTGAAGCCCAAAAATGTTATTTTGAGACAATATTCCTTTTCATTTTGAATATTCTATAATCTAAAACATGTATGGCTTTATTAAAATGCTATTATAATGCCAAGTCATTAATTATGTATAATGCATTATTTTTTATAAAGTCGATTAATACTTTTATGATGTTTTACTCTGAGACCAAGGCAAATAATAGAGCAGATAGTACTTGCCTTTTATGCAGCCCACCTGAGTTCAATTTCTGGTACTTCAAATGTCTCTGAACCTTCCAGAACTGCTCTCTGATTGTAAAGCCAGGAGTAAATCCTGAGTCCATCCACATGTGTCCCAAATAAAATAAAACAAAAAAGACATTGCTATGCGAAAAGCAGTCATTTCTAACTTGACAATATCTTTTATTCACAATTATGCAAAATATTAAATATAGGTATTTTTATGTACATAAACTCAAAATAAGTGACTATATTATTGAGATAATTTTTATCATTTAAATTTTAATAAATATTTCATAGAAAATATCTATGTTAATTTTCTCTAGAGGTTACATATGATGATGCAAACTGGAGAATGTTTGCAGGGTATAAACTCCAAGATTCACACATGATAGCTTGTTATCAACTACTTGAATATATACTTTGGTATATATTAATTTTATTATTTTATAAACTGTGTTTTTAAAAAAATTATTTCCTATCTAGTAGGATACTAGATTGGTACCACTACAAAAGGATTATTAACTAAAACATTAGTTATGAATCACATACAATTATCTATTTTAATTTATATGTATAAATACCCTGTCACTAAGAAAATTGCAGCCACTGTGTCAATAATTTGCTGTTTTCTATCTCTATGCTTGAAGAAATCCTCCCCCAGGATAGGTTTGCTAACGGAGGTAGGGAGGACGAGGTCTCTCCCCTCCAGCTCGGAGAATGCGTCTACCACCCAGTAACCACCGGTTCTGAGGTGAATCGGCGGATAAACAGCTCACGGAGAGTCAGACTTGTGGAAATATCAGCTTTATTTGGTGGAAATAACTGAGGTCCAATGACCCAGCATCAGTTCCAACCCAAAAAGCCCCCAAGCCTCCCACAGATTCTGTTTTATACACTAGAATCAGGTACCACCCTAGGGTAGGGGCAGAATGCCAGGTCACACCCTAGAGTAGGGTCCAATCACTGATCAGGGTAGGATCAGGGTAGGTCCTGCCAGGTCACACCCTAGAGTAGAGTTCAATCACTGATCAGGGTAGGATCAGGGTAGGTCCAGAAATGTGTATACATTCCAAATCGTGATACGATTAGAAATGTTTACATATGCAACATATGCTATCTGCTACTAAAAAGACTGAAAGTGCATACTAACAGGAAAATAAATGAGTTGAGTTGAGAAATTGCTAAGTAATAAAGTGACTCTCCTATTTAAACTCTGGAATAGTGATCAGCCAATGCATTTAATATTGGCTCTCTGCTCAGGGATCACTCCTGGCTATCTGGTGGGAAATATTGGATGCTGAGGATTAAACTCACTACACCGTGTGGAGAGCAAAAACCTTACTTACCCTTTGTATTATCTCTCTGGCTCATCTACGAGTTTTTAATTATAAAGTCAATAGCAGTAAGTTCAGGATTTCAGGGTGTTTTTCCTTTTGCTAGTATACCATTACTTCCTTGTTTTTCCCTTCCCTTTTAGTCCTTCATTTTTTTTGTAGATGTTACTAATAATAGCATAAAATAACTGATGTGTCATATACTATATTATCATATATAATATTTTATATACTTTGTATGTATTATAGAGTTGTGCAGAGTAGAAGAATAGCACAGATCTCACTGAGTTAAAAATCAAAATGTTTGGAGCTGTCTTGTACAGAGCTAGGGCGAGTGTATTGCATGTCACTGACCAGGGCTAGATCCCTGTCATCCTACATGTCCCTGCGAACATCAGGAATGTTCCCTGTGTGCTGAGCATCAGCAGTAAACCCTGAATATCACTGAGTGTGGCCAAAAACAAGAAGAACAAATGTTACTAATCCCAAATGTTACTAGCTCCTAATCATTGCTGAGAAAATCCAATCTCTCAACTGTCTCGCGTTTTTAAGGATCACTTTCTGTTGTTGTCAGTGACATCCTTCTTCTACCTCTAAAATAAGTAGATTTTGAAGTCCAAAGCAATATATGGGCAAATACGGTGGCTGCCTTACTGAATGTCAACATAGGTTCAGACTCCAACATCCCATTTTGTTCCCAGAGCAATGCCAGGTTTAATTCCAGAGTGCAAAGCCACGAGTATCCTGGAGCTGGCAGCTTTCTAACTCTCACTATTCAGTATTCCTTTTCAGCCTCCATTTACCCTTGCCAGTTGCTACAAACAGCTTCCTTTTAGCTGCTCCTATCCTAAATATAAAATTCTCCTGAAAAGTTCTGGGTTTATTTATTTTTTTTTTTTGAGACTGGGGAAGTTCAATATTTCCCAAGAGTATAAATTTCTGTCTCAGACTTTAAGCTCACAGTAGACTGAAACAAGAGTAACCTTAAAGGTCTGAAAACAAACAATTCCCACCAGCCTAAATGGTCAGGCTATATGCTCATCTAATTTTAGAAATAGAAATAATCAGAAATTAAGGCAGTTCTATCCTCTGATAGTTTGATAAGTAAAACAAAGAAACATAAAGAACTAGTTGTGTTTTCATTCTTTAAAATGTTGATAAACCTGAAAACCCTGAATGAACAACTTCCTGTACCCTCTTCTGAATCGATGTCTCCTGAATAGTGGATTCATCAAAAGAAACAAACAAGCAAAAATCACCTAATTCTTTTTTTAATTTTCTACTTTTTTTTTCCTGTGCTGGAACCTAAGTGGGTGTCATTCAGGCAAGTCTTTGCTGCAGATTCTCATCTAAGACCCTAGTTTTGAGTTCTCAAGAACTCATGATTAGTTTAGACAAGCATAAGTAATCCAGGAAATCTTCCTATCAAGAAGCCCTTAATTTAATCAGATCTGCAAAATCTTTATAACCAGTTAAATTAGCATATTCTCAGGTATCAGAAGTCAGGGCAAGTCAAAGGTACCTGTCTCACACACAGTAAAGTTCCTTTTAGTAAAGATGTGTGTTGCATTAAAAATAAACAGAAACATTGATTTTTTAGGAACACAAAGGAAACCATCTTTCGTTCAGTGTCCTTTAGAGTCTGAGAAAATAATTACTCTTTACACAGATAATTATTTTTTCTTCCCTCCTTCCTTTCATCCTTCCTTCCTTCCTTCCTTCCTTCCTTCCTTCCTTCCTTCCTTCCTTCCTTCCTTCCTTCCTTCCTTCCTTCCTCCTTTCTTTTTCTTTTTCTCTTTCTACTTTGTCTTTCTCTTTCTTCTTTCTTTTTCTTCTCTTCTTCCCTTTCATTTTCTTTCTTTTCCTTTTCCTTCTTCCTCTTTTTTCCTATCATTTCTTTCTTTACTTCATTTTCCTTTCCTTTATTCTTTCTTCTCCCTTTCTTTCCTTTCCACCTTTTCTCATTTCTTTCTTTCTTTTTTATCCTTTTCCTTTTCCTTTCTTTCCCATCTTTTTCCTTCTTTTTCTTCCTTTGTTTTTGATGTTTTTCTTTTCACTTCTTTTTCTTTCCCTCTTTCTTTTCTCTTTCTTTTTCTTCTCTCTCTCTCTTCCTAACCCCTTCCTCTATCCCTCCTCCCTTCCTCCCTTGCTTTGAAATTGTTTGTTTTTATTTTTAACCAAATTTGAAAAGAAAGAGTAGGAGAAGAAATGAATGTTCAAGAGAAAACACAAGCTTGTTTGAAATGGAAAAGTTAGCAGAGACCAGAAATGTAGAGGCAAGCAAAAATTTGTTATAAGGATAACACAAACTTGGAAAGTAAGTCAAATTTTTCTTAAGTTTAAAGATATGATTTAAACATGAAAAAAAATCAACAAAATTCAATGAGTCTCTTAAACTTTCAGAGTAACTCAAAGAAAGAAACAAAGTAAAATGGAAGCTGCCAGATGTAAATTATTCATTTTACATAAAAAAAACAAGATTAGTTTACTCTAAGAAATACCCTCAAGGGAGAAATTTGCATGCAAATAACTTTCACAAAAGGTTAAGACCTGCATTTAAATTTCAGAACCTTAACTGTAAATTTAACTTCTACCAAAGACAAATTTGAGGGAGATAGAGATTTATCCACCCAAGTTGTCAAGTATAATATTAAGATAATAATTTTATTGGTGACTTTGCAATCTTACTAATTTTCATATATGATTAAAAATATAATTTTTTTCACCAACTCCTTTAAAATATATTGATGCACAACTCATGGTACTTTGGCTTTGTGTTTTAATATATATATTAAAAACTTTTAATGTTTATGGTATGCTATATACATGCACATACTTTTGGCTAATAAAACTTAGGGAAGTGTAATGTAAAGTTGTGTGAAAGTTTGTCCCTTCTGTTTTTCTATCAAAAATCTAGACCTCTCTGGTGTTAGGAAAATATAAATTGCACTGACCTGAGGCTTGGAGGTGGAGGGTGTGACATCCTCTCCAGGGGAAATTCTGCTCCTATACACTCTTTTGGCTCTAACAGGCTCTAAAGGGATCAAAGCTGAATCTTCAGAACACTTTTGCTCGATAAGAATCCTAGGCCCCCTACCTGGTAATACTGCCAGTAGCTGCTTCTAGCTAGAACTCATTTTAACTTCTAGTCTCCTTGATCTTCCACAATCATAGAAAAATATACTCTCATTCCCAAAGACACTTCACTGCCATTTTTGTACATGCAAAGAATAATATATGAATATTCCGCAACTGCACATACATATAAAGAGTTCTTAATCATAAAATAGTATGAGCATCTTGTAAATGAGTAGAATGTGTGTTTGTAAGCTGTAATGTCACTCTATATCTGCTGGGCATAATACAAATTCCTAATACCTTGCTTTGTTCCTTTCTCCAGCCTCTGCTGAGGGACATTTCCTTCCTAATGTGAATAATTTCATCACCTATAAGGTGTACTCTTTTCTACTCAAGTTGTTACTGTGCATTTTCTGGGATAAAAGTATTTGAATAAATGTTATATTTTGCAAAATATAAAGAAATTGCATTACTATAATAATAGCAATATTGAGATCAACTTAGTGTCTTTGATAGTTCTTAATTTTTTAAATATTTAGATAAGTTATAGTGTACTGAATAAAATAATTTATATATAATAAAGTGTTTATTTTTACATTTGGGCTTAAGAATATAAGGAATTTCTTAATATCTCTGAGTTTTACCCTTAGGTTGATTAAACTGAAATGTATTTTCTATGTGTATATGTGCGTGCAGATTTGTATTGGCAAGAAAATACAGAAAACAGATTAGCATATAAAATTAAATAATGCTACATTATTTATCTATTTGCACTATAAATTATTCTATTTACTCTGTGCAAAATGAAACATTATATAAATGACTCTGATGTCAAAAATATAATATTTATGAGGCTGGAGAGATATGGTGATGGGTAATGACCTTATCTTCACCCAGTTTAAGTCTGTGGCATCCTTCATGATCCCCTGAGCACCACCAAGATTAACTCCTAAAAACAGAGCCAGGAGTAACCCCTAGTCACTGGATCTGAGCAAAGAATAAATATATGTAGTAATTAATGTCACAGTATCAACAACCATTTAATTCTTCTAAGTTTATATTTAAATCTTCCAGTCTTCTCATAAATAAAATGATTAAATGTCAAAGTTCAAAATTTAAAGTTTAGAGTTTTAATTTCATTATAAACCTTTAAAAACTTTCAGGTTTATTTTAAAATGCATAAAAATCATACATAAATATAATAATAGCATGCTTTTTTGATAAAAAACTTTATTGAAGACAACATTTTATAATATCTTTCACATTATAAGTGTGCCATTATTGGATGGTATTTATGATCTATACTATGCCAAATTATTGAGCAATTTGTATCTGCACTTTATGTATATATTTATAATTTTCTACAGTAAAAAATGGTGAGAGAGTAAACATCCCTTCACCTGTCTTTCGGGAAAGCTATTTTAGGTCACCTACTTTTAGGGAATGGCAATAATTCTTTTGACTCTTTGCTATTTATTTATTTATTTATTTATTTATTTATTTATTTATGTTTTGGTTTTTGGGTCACACCCGGCAGTGCTCAGGGGTTATTCCCAGCTCCATGCTCAGAAATCGCTCCTGGCAGGCACGGGGGACCATATGGGGCACCGGGATTCGATCCGATGACCTTTTGCATGAAAGGCAAACGCCTTACCTCCATGCTATCTCCCGGGCCCCTATTTTTTAATTTATTAAATTTTGACATACAATGGATCGAACGTCATGTCTGTTGTAGCATCACAAAAATAAATTCTTATTGTAAACATTTCCCTATAGATAGTATTCTTAGTACAAACTTCATTATATTTAGGTTATCTTTTATTATTTTATGTCATTTTCTAGTGTCAAATCAATGTTCCGGGGCCGGGCGGTGGCGCTGAAGGTAAGGTGCCTGCCTTGCCTGCGCTAGCCTAGGACAAACCTCGGTTCGATCCCCCGGTTCCAATATGGTCCCCCAAGTCAGGAGTGACTTCTGAGCACATAGCCAGGAGTAATCCCTGAGCGTCACCGGGTGTGGCCCAAAAACCAAAAAAAAAAAAAAAAAAAAAAAAAAAAAAGAAGAAAAAGAAAAAGAAAATCAATGTTCCATCCTATAATATAATAAAGATCCTCACAATCTTATTTGATTAGTTCTAAAAATATGCATCAAGCTTATATTCTTACTCTACATATGAAGAAATATAACTACAATAAATTTATTTTCTGCCTTCCATGTAATTTAAGTAGAGTTGTCCATGTGTCATGGTAATATATATTATTTGTTTAATTTTTTTCTTCTGAACTCATTTTAGCAATTGAGATGCATTATACAATGTATCTCATTGTTATCACATAGGGGGAGAGATGATTAGATATTTTAAATAATTACTTAGCTTAGTTGGCAGGATGTAGTTGCCATTTGAGAAATCTATTACAAATTAAAAAAATAAAGATATGTCTCATTTTCAAATAAATATATCGAGAAATTTTGTACCTATTTTAAGATTTTATTATAACATTTATCGAGTTTGGAATAACAGATCTTAAAGATTCTTTTCAACCAAGATCATTCAAAGGGCTAAGATTACATTACAAATAATAAATATTGGGGCCCGGGAGATAGCATGGAGGTAAGGCGTTTGTCTTTCATGCAAAAGGTCATCAGTTCGAATCCCGGTGCCCCATATGGTCCCCCCATGCTTGCCAGGAGCAATTTCTGAGCATGGAGCCAGGAGTAACCCCTGAACACTGCCGGGTGTGACCCCCCCAAAAAAAACCAAATAATAAATATTGTCAGCAGTGCATCACGAATATTTGAATTCCAAAATTGCCTAGATGTGTGACTTTATTTAGTGTGTGTCTGTGGGTGAGGGTGGGGGGAGTCACACAAGAGATTCTGCTCACTGTGGGGACCTGGGTTCTGAACAAGAAGGGACACCATTTTTAAAGGCCATATAGTGTAAACCACACACTAAGTTTCTTTAATCCTATTTCCATTAGCATTGCCTCCAACTACCTGACCATACCAG
This sequence comes from Crocidura indochinensis, assembly GCA_004027635.1. Lineage (NCBI taxonomy): Eukaryota > Metazoa > Chordata > Mammalia > Eulipotyphla > Soricidae > Crocidura > Crocidura indochinensis. Next base: position 228 of record PVKC010031921.1, on the reverse strand, counting down.
GTGGCCTATCAGGAAAGGACACAAGGGAGCAGTAGGAAGATATCCCTAGACAATAGAAAATAATTTTAAAGATCATCACAAAGCTAGAACCTGCCAGTATCTCTTCCCAATATAATGCTCTTCATGAACTTGGGAGGAGTTCAATCTCCTAGAGATGACCTTAGCCAGCCAGTTGGGAGGCTGTTGACAGATGAAATAAAGTTTTCCACTTTACTCCAGTTATGTTGT
>PVKC010031920.1:0-14374 GCA_004027635.1 Crocidura indochinensis | reverse complement strand
TTTATTTATTTATTTATTTATTTATTTATTTATTTATTTATTGGTTTTTGGGCCACACCTGGCGGTGGTCAGGGGTTACTCCTGGCTGTCTGCTCAGAAATAGCTCCTGGCAGGCACAGGGGACCATATGGGACACCGGGATTCGAACCAACCAGCATAGGTCCTGGATCGGTTGCTTGCAAGGCAAACACCATTGTGCTATCTCTCCAGGCCCTTTTTGTATTATTTGTATGTTTTCCTTCCTTTTTCTCTTTCTTTTCTTAAACTGATTTTTATAGTCTCTATTTATTTTTATTCTTTATATTTTTGTTTTTGTGTTTAGGGCTTTCTCCTGGCTCTGCATTCAAAGATCACGACGGGACTGGGGAATGGGAGAGGATGACCATATGGTGCTGGGAATTGAATCTGGACTGGCCACATGCAATCCAATTGTCCTAACCACTTTAAAATCTCACTGGCCCCAGGGAAGCTGTATTTTGCTGAGATCAAATTACTCAGAAACAGGCATCTACTTAAGAGGTCTACTACAAAAAATTAAGCTGGAAACATAGTTGTACACCATTGTTAGTTCAATAAAAAGAAAAGGGGGAACATTGCAAAAAACGAGGCTTGATACTTTCAGCAAAAATCAAAGAAGCAGCCTCATTTTGGAGCTGAATTTTGAAATGAAAATTTACAGAAGACACATTTCTGAAGGTTATATGATTAGGCAGGCAGGCACCTTAGGAATCAGTTACAATAATGAGAACAACAAATTTGGTTGCTTCTTTGTTTACCAAAAGAAGCAAAGCTCACCTGATATTTAAAAAGCTAAGAAGGGCAAGTTTGTCATGCACCAAGAAACAGTTACCAAAGCAATAAGGTAAAATGGTAACAGTTGACAGAACTATACAAAAAAAAAAATCTAACCCCATCAAAAAATGGGGAGAAGAAATGAACAGACACTTTGTAAAAGAAGAAATGCAAATGGCCATAAGGCACATGAAAAGATGCTCAACATTACTAATTGTCAGGGAAATGCAACTTAAAACTACTATGAGGTACCACCTCACGTCACTGAGATTGGCACACGTGACAAAGAAGGAAAACAAGCAGTGCTGGAGAGGATGTGGAGAGAAAGGAACTCTTTTTCAGTGCTGGTGGGAATGCTGTCTAGTCCAACCTTTATGGAAAGTGATGTGGAGATTCCTCCACAAACTGGAAATTGAGCTCCCATACAATCCATCTATATCACTCCTAGGAATATACCCGAGGAACACAAAAATACAATACAAAAATTCCTTCCTCACACAGATATTCATTGCAGCACTATTTACCATAGTAAGACTCTGGAAACAACCAAGATGCCCTTCAACAGATGAGTGGCTAAAGAAACTGTGGTACATATACACAATGGAATACTATGCAACCGTCAGGAGAGATGAAGTCATGAAATTTTCCTATATATGAATGTACATGGAATCTATTATGCTGAGTGAAATAAGTCAGGGAGAGAGATAAAGATGCAGAATAGTTTCATTCATCTATGGGTTTTAAGAAAAACGAATGACATTTTTAGCAGTATCTCAGAGACAAGAGAGATGAGGGTTGGTAGGTACAGCTCATGACATGAAGCTCACCACAAAGAGTGGTTAGAGAAATAACTACACTGAGGACTATCATAGCAATGTGAATGAATGAGGGAATTAGAAAGCCTGGTCAAGTACAGGTGTGGGTGGGGTGGGAAGGAGGGATATCTGGAAAATTGGTGGTGGGAATCTTGCACTGGTGAAGGGGGGTGTTCTTTACATGACTGTAATCAAACAAATGCAATCATGTTTGTAATCATGGTGTTTAAATAAAGATAATTTAACAATAAAATTGGTAATAGTTAATAATAAATAATAGCTAACAGGTAGGCAATGTGACTCTGCACAACCTTTACTGGACAACTCATCCATCTTAGGCTCCATAAATTTGAACCCCAGCCCTGATGGAATATATGACATATCTTCTATATTGTAAGAATAATTTATGATATATAAACAATGTCTAAGAAGACATTGAGGGAAAGTCAAAATATTGTGAGGTTGCTGAGTAAGGTCTAATTTGGTTATTCCAAGCAAAAAGAGGAAAGCCTGTGAGGAAGTGATGGGTCACTTTCATCTAGAAGTGTTTAAATGAATAAAAAAATAGAGAAAAAAACACACATAAAGAACAAAGAGGAGGCAAAAAACACTCAAAGATGAGTCTGACATGTGAGTTATTAAAGTGCTCTGATGAAAAGACCAGGCATTTAGGCTTTATTCTAAAGGCAGTGAGCATTCGTGCTAATGGTGGCCAAGAGAATACACACTTTATGTTTTCTCTCTCCTGAGATCCCATTAAAGAGTACCAAGTAATTTTCAAGGTTAATAAGAAGCTTACCTCTAGGTGAGAGATCCAGACATATTTCCAGGAGGCTTGAAATAAAATGAAAAGGTATTTAATGTTGGAAGTAAAACGAGAACTCTGCAGTCTAAAGAGGGCCACAGTGGAGGAAGCTATGGACTGAGAGGCTACATAAATATGGGAAGGGAGGAATATAAAACAAAACAAATTTAAGAAAACCTAAAATAAAGCTTCATATATTGTACAGTTGACAATATATTGAATTCCACTCCTTTTTTTATTTAATTTTTTTCTTTCCTAAATAACAAGTAGTCAAGCTTTATATATACCAAAAAGGGACAAAGGACATCAACAATAAAGAAAAGAGACTAAAGTAATGATAATTGATGATAGATAGGCTGTAGATTATCAGTTCTGGGTCTGCATTCAGGAATCACTCCTCCACCATTATGGGACAATATAAGAAATATGAGATGCAGAATTGAATCTGGGTCAGCTATAAGTTAAGTGCCCTATTCTATCTCAGAAACATTAACAGGTAATGAGAAGGTTTACCACTGATGTGTGAACACAAGTAACTACTAGTGATGTTCATGGGAACAAATGTAGTGCTATGTATTGAATCTGATTGGACTGCATGCAAGGCAAGTGTCTTAGACCCTGTACTTTCTATTTAGTTTTTTTTGATACTCGTTTATATATATACATATATACATATATATTCTCACAGATATGAAGTGAGACACCATTGTTTCTTTGATTTGCATCTTTATAACACTAATAGTGAGCATTTTTTCCATATGCTATTGTCTTCTCTGGAGATATTTATACTTAAGCATACCATTTTAGGACCAGATTGTTTTTTATTGTTGTTGAAGAACTGTATCAGTTCTTTATGTATTTTGTACACTAACTCCTTGTTTGATTTAACTAATCCTGGAAAATCTAGAAGAGCATATTACTATGCAAAAATATAATGGCAATTTTATTTTCTATTGTGAAGGAAGTCAGCCTACAACAAAACTGTTCTGATACTTTGAAAAAAGTATTAGTTAAAAGTTTGAAGGTCTGGAGTGTATAAAGTTCTATCATAGGACTGGATTAAGAACGTCTGTAGGTTACATCATCTCTTTCAGTTCTAAATATCACATTAAAATGTACTGGCCTCTTGAAAGCAAATGGTTCTTTTAAAGTATTTTTCTATTGTTTTTGCTTTGGGACATACCTGGCTCTGTGCTCAGGGATAATTTGTGGCAGTGCTTATATGGGATGTCAGGAGACCTTATGGGATGCCAGTGCTCAACCTGGAGAAGCTGTAGATAAGGGAAACACATTACCCTCTGTACTATTACTACTACTACTACTACTACTACTACTACTACTACTACTACTACTACTACTACTACTACTATTATTATTATTATTATTATTATTAACCTCTGTACTATTATTATTGAAAAATTTTTTTTAAATTTAAACACTGGTGGGGCTGGAGAGATAGCATGGAGGTAAGGTGTTTGTCTTTCATGCAGAAGGTCATTGGTTCGAATGCCAGCATCTTATATGATCCCCCGAGTCTGCCAGGAGCGATATCTGAGCCTGGAGTCAGGAGTAACCTCTGAGCGTTGCCAGATGTGACCCCAGAACAAAAAAAAACAAAAGAAAACAAAACAAAAAAAATTTAAACACTGGTTATAAGGTTGTTCATACTATGGCTGTTTCACAGTTAAAGTTATTCATGATTGAGTTAAAGTCATACAATGTTTAACAGTCTTCACCAGTGTGTATTTCTCATCACCAATGTCAACAATTTCCCTCTCACCCACCCTGATGCCCTCTTCTCTCCCACCCACTCTCTCCCACCTGCTTCTGGGACAGGCATTTTAATTCATATTCTCTCCTTCTCTCTTTTCTTTTTTGACATTGTGGTTTGCAATAGTGCTAATGAAGGGCTACCATGCATGTCACTTTCACAGTAGTCTGTTCTCTACTCTAACTGCATTCTCTGTTCTTTGTGTCCAGCCATCCTTTTGAGGTATTTTTTTTATCTTTCTCCTGTGACCAGGTAGTTTGTTCTTCTGGGACAAATCAAAGATGTGAGAAAGGCAACTACTAAGTTTTTCTCTTTATACTTTTATGATAATTTATTATAATTCAAAGCTATTCAGAAGACATTTAGTGCATCCAAAACCAAGTATATCAGAAAGCTCTCATTATGTTATTTGCTCTATATTTGTGCAGAAACATACATTTTCTTTGTGTATTTTGTTGGTATTTTTTTAATTAATATCTTTATTTAAGCACCGTGGTTTCAAACATGTCTGCATTTTTTTAAATATGGAACACTTCATGAATTTGTGTGTCATCCTTGAGCAGAGGCCATGCTAGTCTTCTCTGTATAGTTCCAATTTTAGTATATGTGCTGCTGAAGTGAGCACTGCAGTTTGTTTTCAATCATAAAAATGTACACCCCTTATATCAGTGCAATCTTCCCCCCACTAAGACTCCCCATTTCTCTCCTCTACCACCTCATACCTGTCTTTGAGACAGGCATTCTATTTCTCTCACCCATTACCACTGTCATGATAGTTGTTGGTGTAGTTATTTCTCCTACTGCACTCACCAACCTTTGTGGTAAGCTTCATATCATGGGCTGGTCCTTCCAAACCTCATCTCTATTGTTTCTGGGTATTATTACCATACTGTCTTTTATTTTTCTTAAATACCACAAATGAGTGAGACTAGTCTATGTCTGTCTCTCTCCTTCTGATTCATTTCACTCAGCATAATAATTTTTGTGTCCATCCATGCATAGGAAAATTTCATTTTTCCTAAGAACTGCATAATATTCCATTGTGCATATGTACCACGGTTTCTTTAGCCACTCATCTATTGTTGGGCATCTGTGTTGTTTCAAGATTCTGGTTATTGTTAACAGAACTGCAATGAACATAGGTGTGCTGAGGGGGCATTATTCTATTGTGTTTTTGTATTCCTAGGGTATATCTCTAGGAGTGGTATAACTAGATTATATGTGAGCTCAATTTTAATTTTTTAAGAATCTCCATATTGTTTTCCTTAAAGGCTGGGCTAGATGACATTCCCACCAGCAGTGTATGAGAGTTCCTTTCTCCCTACATCCCCATCAATACTGATTGTTCTTGTTTGTGATGTGAGGCAAGTACTAAGTCTTAAACTGAAAAACAGACAAGTGAATAGGCAATGATTAAGCTGATAAGGGGTATAAGAGGGGACAAAGGGATTCCAAGGTGTCTGCTGAGAATCACACAAGGAGATATATTCATTAAAATACAAGATAAACTTGAATAAAAACTGAATTTCCTAATCCAGTAACTTAAAGAAGGTAGCAGTATATTTCATTCTCATGTATTCCCCCTCACCCCCATGAATAATCAAGGTTAATAGGAAGGAAAACTGTTTCAAACAATAATCTAGGGACCTAAAGTTTTTTTATTTTTTCCTATTCGTTCAAGTGACTGTTGAGATCTTCTGTTTATTCACAACTTGAGAACATTTATAGAGGGATGAACAAATTCATGATGAAGTAAAGAAGTTTAAATATCTCACTTCTATATTTATGCTATCAGGGATTAACAGTTCAATGGTCATATCTAGAAGAAGGAAGCTTGCAGAATACAGCTCTTACCCATACAATTCTCTATCCAGCATAATTCTAATATTGTGAAAAAAAATCTCTTCCACAGAGAGCAAACAGACTAGATTGGATTTTTTTTTTAAAAATATGTAGATGAGAGTATTGTATAACCCTATTCTCAAGATATTCCTCACTTCACAGTAATTAGTGAAAATAAAGACAAATTCAACTTTTTAAAATAGAATATTCACTAATTATGATGTACTAGGAATATGAATAATGAAACAACAGAGAAGTCTGATCCTAACACACAAAGTATATAAAAGCCTGGGCATTTCTCCATCAGCAATTTTTGCCAATAATTTTTCAATTCTCAAAAGTGAAATATAGAAGAAAACAGAAATATTCCAAGGAGGATTTTTCTAAATATACATATATGTTAATATCACATTTGCATAGACTATCTCTGTAATGATATACAAGAAGCTGATAACAGTGGTTATTTATCAAAAGAACTGGCAATGTTCTTGCTATTCATTCCCTTTCGAGTTGTACATATAATGCATTTGTATCTCATTCAAGAATAAACTTATATCCCATCTCAAACAAAATAAAAGGCATTCCTCCAATAAATGATAAATGACATATCCTATGAATAATCAATTCCAGTTCTAAGTTTTCATCCTACAGCAGGGCAGTGTTGTTAATAGTTACAAAATATGTAAGAAGTCAACAACAGGAAATTGATCAGGTTAATTATGCACATCTAGACAGTGGAATACAATGCAACTACAAAAAATTGAGGAAATTGATTAAAATTGTCTACATGAATGAATAGATGTAGTCTTTTTGGTCAGAGCTTATTTTAAAACATTAAAGTTATTCTGAAAAAAAATGACAGATTTTGAGATTGAAATTGCATTGGAATGACATTATACTTAAATGACATATGGAAGCATAATTGTTTGTCTTCATCTGTGAATCAAATTATGCTCCAAATCACACTTTTGTTTAAAATAGTAATGGCAAGCATACTGTCGACTCAGAAAAGTTTTATGATAAATCAGAAAATACAAGATTTGGTCTTCATGACTTTGGGGCTTCATTTATTCACTCATGCATGGCCTTGCAGTCAATTCTGTAGCAGACATAACAGTTTAAAATTTAGTGCTCACTGAAGTTGGTTTAGGAAGCAGGAGATAAGGTGTATATGAAGGAAATGGGCATACTTATCATGGATATTTAGAGTAAAGAATCAAAAATATCAATGATAATACCAATGATAGAATGTGGGGCCCCAAATAAAAAAGATATAGGTTTATAAAACTGAGTTCTCAAAGAGAATGAACCATTCCCTTGTAGTATTTACAGTAGGCTTTCATTGACAGGAAGGTCAATCCCTTTTGTTCCTTTGGCAAGTATCTCCAAGGTGCTGTCTAGTTTTTATATAGCATTGGCAAAGACCCTAAATCTGTAAGAAGCCGTTTTTTATCTATAATGTGAAATAACAATATAAATCTAAACTAATTTATGTTAAAAGACTTGCAAATGTGAAATAGCATAATTTTTTTTACTCTGGTTGTTCAGAGCAACATATATTGGTAGAATAATTGTCACAGATCAGTTATCAAGAGTTATCAGCATTTTCTTTTTTATAATTTCCCCAATATTTATTGTGTATAAGCAAAAACAAACAAACAAAACCCACAAAGCCTTGCCACACCACCAGCCCTCTTTCCTTTTCTCTTTTTATTTTATTCACTCCTTTTTCTTCTTTATGGTTGTAGGTTTTTAAATTAATATCTATATTTAAATACCTTGATTATAAATATGATTCTAGTTGGGCTTCAGTCATGAAAAGAACACCCCCCTTTCACCAGTGCAACATTCCCATCACCAATGTCCTGAATCTCCCTCCTTTCCACTCCATCCCCACCTGTCCTCTACACAGGCTTTCAACTTACATAATTCATTCACTTTGTTATGATAGTTGTCAATGTAGCTATTTCTCTAACTGCACTCATCACTCTTTGGTGAGCTTCATGTCGTGCATGGGACCTTTCAGTCCTCCTCTCTATTTTCTCTGAAAATTATTGCAAAAATGTCCTTTATTTTTCTTAAAACCCATTGATGAGTGAAACTATTTTGCAACTATCTCTCTCCCTCTGACTTACTTCACTCAGCATAATAGATTCCATGTACATCCATGATTAGGAAAATTTTATGACTTCATCTCTCCTGATAGCTGAATAATAATCCATTATGCATATTGTATTACAGTTTCTTTAGTCATTCATCCGTTGAAGGGCATCTTGTTTGTTTCCAGAGTCTAACTATTGTAAATAGTGGTGCAATGAATATAGGTGTGAGGATGGGATTTTTGTATTGTATTTTTGTGTTCCTAGAGTATATCCCTAAGAGAGGCATAGCTGGATTGTATTGGAGCTCAATTTCCAGGTTTCAGAGGAATCTCCGTATTGCTTTCCATAAAGGTTGGACTAGATGGCATTCCCACCAGCAGTGAATAAGAGTTTATTTCTCTCCACATCCCCCCAACACCGCTTGTTCTTATTCTTTATGGTGTGTGCCAATCTCTGTGGTGTGAGATGGTACCTCATAGTTGTTTTGATTTGCATCTTCCTGATGATTAGTGTTATGGAACATTCTTTCATATGTCTTTTGGCCATTTGTATTTCTTCTTTGACAAAGTGTCTGTTCATTTCTTCTCCCCATTTTTGATGGGATTAAATTTTTTTTCTTCTGAAGTTTTGTCAGTGCCTTGTATATTTTGTATATTAGTCCCTTATCTAATGGGTATTGGGTGAATAGTTTTTCCCACTCAGATGTGAAGGTCAAGTCATAAAGATGAACTGGAAGGTGGCCTTGGGCCTCTCATCCTCTGTAGGAGTGTCCTGCTAGGGGGGGATCTGTCTCATCCCTCTTCAGGTTTGGCAGACTCTGATATCCAGAACTTTCCTTGATGTTGAGAGAAGAGCTTAAGCAGTGGTCAATCAGTGCTGATTTTTAGTCCATACTAGTAGAGGTTAGTTCCTGGCATAGGTGCAGAGAATCGTGCTGGACCCAAGGTTCAGGGGTAATTGGCTTTCTGTCTTTTGGGTGAATGTAAATGTTATAAAGACATTCTTTTAAGTCAATTACTATTAAAGGCCAGCCTTTTGGAATGAATAATAGTGAAGGTAAGCTATTGCGCATATTGTCCACTGAAATCGTCTGAGAATTTTCAGACCTTAAGTTAATTACCAATTTCTCTTATGAGGGAGTCGGGTTCATTTCACACTATCTAAAAAGCTGTGGTGGAGGGTAAGTGGGTGAGAATCTTACAGAAGAGTCCTCTGATTGGGTCATTTCAATATCGTTTGATTTACTTTGTAATAAGCCAGTATCATAGAGTGAAATAATTAGAGGCTCTGCTCACCTATGGGGAGGCAGAACACCAACCTCAGGCCATTGGGCTTGACCATGTGTGATATCCTGAAATGTTTTCTAAGTCTTGTCTTTACAGGCCTTTCAGAAATATTAGAAAGTGCTTCAGAATCCTTTAGTGTGACGTTAGAGACTTTAGCCCATATCTTTTTGATTCTGATGATACATACAAAATGAAAAACAACAACAACAACAACAACAACAACGAAAGCCACCAGTAATGCAATTTGCTTGAGCCAACGTCCTTCAGCCAAAGTCCAAGTCACTGACATCATCTTGAACCAAAGAGTTGTAAACTTAAAAACCAAAACTGTGAAATCTACCCAAGAAACAACAAAATTAACATCATGTCAATCAGTGGCAGTGTCCCTGTTTCAGTCTTTGTTTCAGTCCCTGTTTCTGTTTCAGGTTTGAGCTCGACTAACATATATAAATGGAGCCTCAGACTCCAAAATTAGAATCTGATGAGACATTGTTCTGGAAGCAAATGTTGATGTAGGAAATAATCCACACAGTGCAAAAAAGGGTTTAGAAATTCCAGCGCTCAGGCCACCACACACCTTTTGATTCTAAGAAGGAAAACAAATTAGTGCAGGAAGACTGAAGAATGTTCCTCTATTTCTAACCCAGGCTTTTATTCACAAGAGCCATGGCCAATCTCTAGTATGGAGAAGAAATACCAAGTAGGGAATGATCCAATAATTTCATCACTAGATCACACCCTCTTATGGAGTATGAATACTGATTAGGGTAAGACCAGTAATCCAACACTAATGTATATGGTAACATTTAATGTCTACAATGACTATCTAATAAGTAAATATAGATCACCTTCTTTTATTCCCAGCAGTACATCAGTGATTATAAATAAAGCCGCATAGCTAAATGTTTATTTTGTGCTATAAATAGACTTTTTTGAGTGAATATCCCAAGCATTCCTCTGAAGGTCTGGGGTCCACATCTGTTGATAATCTGAAAATGAACCTGATTAAAGTAATCAGGTAATTTGGTTTGAGGAACAAACCAAATATTTTATGATAACATAAATTTAGGAGACAAATACAGAGAATTATTACTGTGACAGAAGTGGTTAATTACTTGCCAATTCCTATAATATATTTTGTGTTCATTTTTATCTGAACAGTTTATCAGCCATCTAAAAGCTGGCATTCTCCAGACTGCATTACTGTGTGACAATTCCTTGTCTCAATCTTCTATAAAATGCAATGGAGGGTGAACAAATACAGATGAAAACATTGATTGTCAGTTTTTTCTTTAGTTTTTGGATCCTCACTGGGAGATAAGAGTTTACTCTTGGCTCGGTGCTCAGGGATTAGTCCTGACAGTGCTCTGGGGACTCGATATTAACCAGGGATTGAACCTGGGTCAGCTGCATACAAGGTTCTGCATACAAGAGTCCTTGCCATGCCTCATTTTCTTTATTACACCAAATTGGGAATATAGCAAGTTTTGCCTTTCAATAATAGCTTTCATTAAGCTGATTCTTTGGGAAAAGATGATGAGAATATGCAAAAATAATTGTTTGCTTGACTAAATATAAATGTCTGTGTTCTTTTTCCTTTATTTTCTTTTTGGGTCACAGCCAGCCATGCTCAGATGTTACTCCTAACTCTGCACTCAAAATTTTCTCCTGGTGGTACTCAGGAGAACATATTGGATGCCAGGGCTAGAAACTATCAACCACCTCCAAGGCAAATGCCCCACCCACTGTGTTATCATTTTGCCCACCCCCGACATATTCTTATTTTGAACAAAAAAGATAAAAAAACAGGAACAAATATAGAAGTTAATAATGGTTCTTTGCTACTATAACATAGATGGTAAAATGAAGCCAGTGTTTTCCCGAGACTAGCAAAAAGGAATCAAAATGGGTCAGAGTGAGGTTCAGAAAATTGTATCTCCACTTGCAATTTTCCTCTCAGAACTAATTTGATACCTAAATGCTTTTGTTCTTCATTTCCCATATATTTTGTTCAGTGCCTCTTTCAACCCTATACTTTTACCAAGTTTCCCAATTCTTGCATCAGGACTCCTATATCTTTAAGAAAGACTGCTATGGAAATATACCACGTGATAAAGTTCCAGTAGGGCTGTTCTTAAATAGTAATATCATTCTCTTACATGAAAGTCATATATTTTAATAGTAAAACATGGATTTAGATAGTTCCTACTACAATAAAACATACTTACAGAAATCTCCTCAGTGTTACTTATTAGTAAGGATAATCATGATTTAGTGGATCAGACCTATACCGTCACAAAATTGTATGAGAAACTAATTACCCAATATTCAGAGGCTGAAAACAAGTCTTCTATTCGTATAGATTGTTGATCAGCTGAGATGACTGGTTCAGACACTGATAAATGAAATAATAGAGAAAAAAAAACTCTTTACCTTTTCCCTGGGATCAGTGAATTAACTGATGAATGGCTGTCTCATGATGATTTGTAAAAGACACAGAAGTCTTTGAAAGCGCTTATTGGCCAACACAAGTTAGATGATTGATTCAAACATTAGGGCTGATTCAATCATCATTAAAATGGGAAAGAGTATATTCCACACTCAATGAGATGGGACACTGAAAGTATCATGGCAAAGAATTTGGGAATACTTTAAAATAGAGAAAAAGTGATGGTACCAGGCAGGAGTGAACTGTCAAGGGAAGAAATTATAATATCAATATAGTGGGGAAAAGTGAGAAATTCTTATAGTATACTTTTGTTTTTGGTCAAACCCAGAAGTGCTCAAGGCTTATTCAAGGCTCTATGTACAGAAATCACTCCTGGTGGTACTTGGGGTACTCAAACAGGGCCCAGTTCATGAAAAGGCAAATACCTTTAACCCTGTACTATATCTCTTGTCCAATGGATACATTTTTTAGAATCAATGCCTACTATGGAAAAAGTTCACAACAAATTGTTCCACATCTTTTACAATTCTCTAAGTATTTATATTTCCTAGAGAATCTAAGTGTAATTTAAAACACACAAATAGGGCTGGAGCGATAGCACAGCTGTAGAGTGTTTGCTTTGTATGTGGCTGACGCAGGAGGATTGCGGTTCAATTCCTGGGCATCCCATATGGTCCCCCAAGACAGGAGCACATAGCCGGAGTAACCCCTGAACATCAAGGGTGTGGCCCCCAAACAAAACAAAACAACCCAAAAACCACACAAATAAAAATAGATAATAATCAATAAATAATGAGTGCCAACTCTGTTTACAAAATGATTTTATTTATAGAGGCTTATAAATATCACTTTAAAAATATGAGGGAGCTATAAAGATAATACTATGGATAAAACATGTGCCTTGAATATGACTGGCCTAGATTCAATTTCTGGTACTGCATATGGTTCCCCAAGCAACACCAGGAGTGATTTCTGAGCACAGACTCAGGAGTAAGCCCTAAGGATTTCAAGTTGGCCTCTAAACCAAACAAAAAAAAATTCGAATTAATGAATAAAAATAAAAATGATGAAATGGGGGCTGGAGCAATTATACAGTGGGATCTGTGTCAGTCTTGCACATGGTTGATCAAGGTTTGATACTTGACACCCAAAATAGTCCCCCGAGTATGCCAGGAATAACCCCTGAGTGCCACCAGCCAGGTGTGGCTGAAAACAAATAAAAAAGATGAAATGACTGAAGTTGCAAGGCAACAAAAAGTTAAAAATATCAGTTGAGATAAAACTTTCATAATAAAATATATTTATAGTAGAATATGTGTAGTTTTGTTTATTTAAGTACATCTATATGTATGTATGTAATGTGTACTTTTTAAGGTGGTACCATTTTTATATTAATAAAATATTATGACCTTTACCAGGTGTGTACCTAATTCTAGAATTTATGAATTTAAAATTTATTAAAGCCTTGTGTTTATGAAGTTATTCACAGTTGAAATTTATTTATTTTAAAATTTAAAGAAAATGCATCACATAGTTGACATATTTGATAATACATTTGATTCCAACAAGTGAAAGCAGACTAATTGAAAAAATAGAAAAAATAATTGGGGGCCTGAGAGATAGCATGGATGTAGGGTATTTGCCTTGCATGCAGAAGGAATGTGATTCAAATCCTGGCATCCCATACAGTCCCCTGAGCTTGCCAGGAGCGATTTCTGAGCGTAGAACCAGGAGTAACCCCTGAGCACTGCCAGGGGTGACCCAAAAACCAAAAAAAAAAAAAAAAAAAAAAAAAAAAAAAAGAAACAAAAAAAGAAAGGAAAGTTAATAAAAGAAAAATAGTACAATAGCAAACTCATTTATAAAAATTATTGTATCTGGGCCGGAGCAATAGCACAGTGGTAGGACATTTGCCTTGCATGTGCCCAACCAGGATAAATCCTGGTTGATTCCTCGCATTCCATATGGTCCCCCAAGCCTGCCAGGAGTTTACTTCTGAGGGCAGAGTCAGGAATAACCCCTTGAGTGCAACTGGGTGTGTTTTCTTCCCCACCGCAAAAACAAAAAAACAAAACAAAAAAAAAAACTTTCCAACAAAGAAAATTATTGTATCTTCAATGAAGTCATTGATATATGGCAGGTTTAGTAAAGCTCTTATTGTTAGCTGTCCATTCTGTTATTTTGCTGTGTTCCTTTTAGGGATGACTGCATCAAACAAATGAAATTGTTCAGAAACTCAAAGCACTATACCTGATAGTACAACCTATCATGCACTCAGCTAGTAGGCCTCCTGGAAGAAAGAAGGTACCAGGGGTGGAGGTTGGGGTGTGGGGAGGTAGGGGGGGTAGAGTGTGCCCACACTCCATCCAAAAAGTCCTGGTGATATCAGCCCCCAAACCTGGTGTACCAGAAGTTCGAAGTTGTCTTCGAAGGGAATCAGAGAGTGCCAGTAATAGGCAGGGACATTGGGGAAACGGTGATTGGAAGCACCAGGCAGCACCAATGGAAGCAG
>PVKC010031919.1:0-14408 GCA_004027635.1 Crocidura indochinensis | reverse complement strand
ATTTAAGGGCTACCATGAAGTTCTATATTAAGCTACTCACTAGTTCTCCTTTCATTCTGAGTACCATTAAATGCTCCATAACTAAAGATTCAGGTTTCTGAAAATATAAGCTTCAAAACTTTTTTTGATGTTGAGGTAAGACATTAATTTCTATCATATATTAACCACTGACCACAGATGAGCTTTTTTAAATATTTTACAATCCAGATATAGATAAGAAGTTTGCTGGAGACAGACTCATGATTTCATACAAGAAAAGTTGATGGGAGAGAGTGAATTAATACCAAAGGAAACTTGCAGCGATTACTTTTAAAAATAACGTTATAAAATAGAGGGAAAGCAATCATTCCCCTTTGTGTTCTCCAATAGACAAGGAAAACCTATAAATCACTGATGTTTTTCCATTTGAAACTCCTAATTGAGAAAATAAATTTTCATTGTTATTCCAAATTTTATTTTCTTGTTTTTACATTTTTTAACAGACAGAAGCATTAATATTTTCTTGCCTACAATTTTTTTTCTGCTTTAGGTTTCATGTCAAGTTTATGATCTCAGGGCTGGAGGTCTAATATAGTAAATAAGAACCTTACCTTGAGCCAGAGAGATAGCACAGTGGTATGTTGTTTGCCTTGTATGCAGAAGGACAGTGGTTCAAATCCTGGCATCTCATAGGGTCTCCAGAGCCTGCCGGTGGCAATTTCTGAATGTAGAGCCAGGAGTAGCCCCTGAGCACTGCTGGGTGGGACCCAAAAAACAAAAACCAAAAAGAAAAAAAATGAGAACCTTACCTCAAGGCAAAGAAAGATCTGAGTGAAAAGTCAGGAGTAGTAACCCCTAGAGCATCACTAAGTGTGAACCCCAATTATAAATAAATAAATATGCTGTTGAGGAAACGGGTTATTAATAACATTATAAGCAGTACAGTAATATAATGTGGAAAACAGGCATTGCAAACAAGTAATACCAATTGGAGTTTAAAATCACAAGGTACTTTGAGATAAATTTGATATTTTGTAATCAGCTTGGTACTTCACAAGCCAGTTATAATCAAAATTTTATTTTTAATACAAATTTTTCAAAAATATTTCTGATTATGTTTGTATTGTAAAGTCCCAACATCATGGTAGTAGAACAACAATACATCATTTTAAATTAGGAAGATATTTTGCAGATTAAAACTTAAATGAATCAGGAAGAACTACCACTCCAATAGTCATTTTTTACACATTGGAAACTACAAGTGATCTATTTAATTGCACTCTAAGAATTTGCCTTCAACCTGAGTTCATCTTTTATGTATGTCATCTCACTCAGGCATTATCTCTCCATAGTTGCCTTTGTGGGTAACTTCTTTCCATTTTCAAGTGCAAACCTAGTTGGCAAAGACTAGCAGATTATTCTACCTCTCTCCATTAAAATACCATCCCACCTCTTCGCTGCAATAATACATAATATTGCATAGAATTTATTGCATTAGCATTATAGAACTTTATCCTAAATATGGATTAAGAGTTAGGATATTACCTATGCCTTTGTGTTCTAAGAAATTCAACTAATATAGTATGTCCCAGGGGTGAAGAGTCTTTATGATGTGAATTTTCAGCAGTGAAGAGTTGAAAATAAAAGATTGGTTGCTTGTGGCATTATTTTGAAAAATTAAAAAAATACATGCTCTGTAAGCAAACAGACATTTAGTTTCGGTCTCTAAGAGAATATGTGATAGAGTAAGGGGTGATACTTTGTCATATTGTCCAAAAGACATATTTTTAAAAGTAGATAGTTACATTGATATGTGGATTAGATTATGGCGCTATTATGTAACAAACATTTTGGAAAAAAGATCTTAAACAAGTCCAGCTATAAATCTTTCATTGATGACACTTGACTTATGCTAGTCTGATATCAGTTACATGGAAACTCATGAATATTATAGCCACCAAAATTTTATAGCTATATCTACTTTGAATAGCTCACCCTCTTCCTATTTCCTATGTCCTATGTATGTTGTACACAGAATTTTCTTTTTCTTTCTTTCTTTCTTTCTTTCTTTCTTTCTTTCTTTCTTTCTTTCTTTCTTTCTTTCTTTCTTTCTTTCTTTCTTTCTTTCTTTCTTTCTTTCTTTCTTTCTTTCTTTTCTTCTTCCTTACTTCCTTCCCTTTTCCCTTCCTTCCTTTATTTCTTCCCTCTCTCTACCACTTCAGTTTTTCCTTTTCATTGGTGTTCAGGAGACCAGAAGTCACTCTATGTCATGTGCTAGTTGGCTTTGTTAGTCTAATTATTGAGCCAAATTCTAAGTGGTGCTAGGAGTTATTAGACTAGTAAACACTGATGTTTATTGGTCTATGCAATGAAAGATAGTCAACTCAGTAACTATATCTTTTTCAGTACCCCATGTCTCTCCATTTCCCATGTTTTACTTCTTTAAAGAAACACTTTGGGATACCTCATTTCCTCAAAAATTATTTGTATGACAGTAGGAAAAAAATTTTTTTTTTAATTTTTGATTTTTGGGTCACACCCAGCAGCACTCAGGGGTTCCTCCTGGCTCTTTGCTCAGAAATCGCTCCTGGCCAGGCTCGGGGGAAACATATGGGATGCCGGTATTCGGACCACCTTCCTTCTGCATGCAAGGCAAATGCCTTACCTCCATGCTATCTCTCTGGCCCAACAGTAGGTAAATCTTACAATACATATTCAGATTAATTCCTGATATGCTAAGGGAAACAGCATTAGATGTTCAAACTTGTCATCTGCACCCCTTAACTACACCCTGCCTATGTAAATGTAGGCAGTTAATTGGTATAAATAACTGTTCACTTATCTAGGACAATTGCTTTTATATCAAGATAATGCAATTCAAATTTTCTATGTATCACTAATAAAGTAAACTTTTCATATAAAGATTAGGTGTAAAGGTTATGACTCCAACATTTTTAATGATTTATTATAAGGAATGAAAAAGTTTAGGAGCCATTTTTGTCTTGATAGACTTTATTTTGACTAAGTTAAATTCGTATTTAAAAATATATTTTTTTCTTAGAATATTTTCCCCAAGACTTGTTGCCAAGGAACAGAGCTACAGGCTACATAGGAAGAACAGAGGGTTGTGGAAAAGATTTGTCATAGCATCATGAAATATAGAGTTTAATGTTCATTTTTTCCTTTGTCACAGAGACATTGCTAAGCTGAAAGTTTGAAATTCAGTTAAATGAATATATTTTGAAATAAATTACAGTAACAGTTAAATGTGTATTTTTGGACAGGGGTGCATACATGACAGTGATCAAGGTTTACTCATAGCTCTGATCTTAGGGATCACTCCTGGTGTAGATCAGGGGATAATATGTGGTGCTGGAAACTGAACCTGAGTCTATTTAAAGACAAACACCACATCCTCTGTACTATTGATTCATTTCCTGAATAATAATTATTATGCCACTGTATCCTATACAGAAAATACGATAGAAAGTAGTATATATTAGAACCTTATTTGGGGCCAGAGAGATAGTACAGAAAAGTCATTATTCCTGCATGTGACCTATTCTGGGTTGAATACCTGTCACCATATGTCACCATATATGCTCCTATGATTCCTGCTCAGAATATTCCAGAATAATCCTGACAACAGAATTAGAAATAAGCCCTGAGCACTACTGGGTGTTAGCTTTCAAATAAATTAAACATATATACCAAATATAGCTCACATAACTCACAATGGCTATACTCATGGCTATGTACTTAGGAATAACTCCTAGAAGGTTTTGTGAGAACACATCAGAGGCCACAAATTGAAACTGAGTCAGCCACATGCAAAAGAAATGCCCTACCTGTTGTATGATTGTTCTATTCAATTCTTGTCTTATTTTACTTAACACGAGGAATATAAAACATGTGTCCAGTGATAAAGAATATTGAGAAAATAGTTTTAGCTTTCTTGTATTCAGTTAGAGCAATGCATGCTTTGTTTTTAAGTTACCCAGTCTGCTTTGATCAACTGCTATAGATTATTTATTCATTTAATAGAGGACCCATACAACTGTTCTCAGGGATCACTCCTAGCAGCGCTATGGGACCATATGGAGTGCTGGGAACTGATCCTTTGTTAGTCCTGTGCGTGACAACTGCCATACTCATTGCAATATCACTCTAACCCTTATCTATTTTTATGGTAGTAAAAAATATTTTTGATTTCTGGGTCACACCCAGTGGGGCCCAAGGGTTACTTCTGGTTCTGCACTCAGGAAGTACTACTGGAAGTGTTCAGGGGACCATATGGGTTGATGGATATTGAACCCACATCCAAGACACATGCATGTGAACCCTTAGTAGAAAATGTTTTTAAATCAAAAAAGTTGACTTGGGATTGAATTGCAGAGGCTTACTGTTTAGCTGTAATGTTTGTGCCAACACTAAAGGCACCTATCACTAAAGATACCCACCTTTGAGGCAATGACTAGCACTTACCCAGAACCAAGAATTCAGTATTCTATTTAGTTTCCATAAATTTTATTTAAATTTAGGGAACTGGAGGGGCCGAATCCATGGCACAAGCGGTAAAACTTTTGCCTTGCATGCGCTAACCTAGGACAGATACCCTAGCTTCCCCCGGCGGTCTCATATGGTCCCCCAAGCCAGGAGTGATTTCTGAGCACAGAGACAGGACTGACTCCTGAGCATCACCGTGTTGCGCCCCCCAAAAGGAAAAGAAATTAGGGAGCTGGGAAACAAAAACTGTAATGAATCCAAAGAAAGTCACACATTTCTGTGATTTGGTTTAGTACCTCAAATTATTTTGAGTTGTGCTATTTGGCCCACTCAGTCACCAAATGTCAAACACGTGAATCACATAAGTCAGTAACACATGAATCATGTAGGTCAGTAGAAATTTATATACATAATCCAGGCTCAAAGGAGTCTATAAAGCATAATTTTCTATGTTTTAATATATATGCCTAAAAAATGTGAAGTAGAATGTGAGTCAACTAATTTTCATTACTTAGTCCATGACATTAGTATTATTAATCAAATATAAAACAACTTTGCACATGACAAATATATAAGTGATTTAATATATGTTTTCATTTATAAATATAAAGTAGTAATTGCCTAAGGAGTTAATAATTAATATGATACTTCTTCAGAACATAGTAAGAACTTCTATATAATGTCAGTGATATAACAATTAAACTTAGAGTGAATGATCAATCATATTGAGAGAAAAATAAACTTTCATCTATATTTATAACAACTTATAATATCAAATTTATAGTGTATTCCTACACAATCTGTTTTGTTATTAAAGAATAAATGCATGTATTTATTCTTTCATTTTTAATTCATCATAATCACAATTAAGTTATAAAATAGTTATGGCAAGATTATTTATTACTATTTTACATATCACATATATCATTATAAATGCTATTTTCTTTAATACTTCTAAGAATGCATCATAAGAAATTTACTCCTATTGTCCTTCTTGCACAGAATATAAAACTTGAGCTTAGGGAAGTCCATGAATTTGTTTTAGATCTTTTATTTAGTTGTTATTTTGGGGTGTTGGCACCCACACAATGAACAAGGGGCAAGGGATACATTCCAGCTATAATCATCCAACCTAGCAAGGTGGTTTAGTGCTATGCTAGATAATATTGGTTACTTGGGTCCCATGTTTCTTGAGCCACCAGGATCTCACACTATGCTGTTCAAAAAAGTAGTGTGATATGTCAGTAATTGAATTTTTATGCATGAAAAACTTATATAAGCCCCTTTGATCTTGAACTCTCTCTCCAGTCTCTATTTATTGAGATCTTAACCATCTGTGAGGCAATAACTCAAGGATTAAAAAAATAGTTCTCTTTATACTGCTAAATTCTAAAGAGAGAAAAGGATTAAAAATAGTTTTTGTCCTTATACTGCTAAATTCTAGTGAGGGAAATAATTACCTGAACAGAGAAGCAATTATAATAAAGCAGGACTTAAGAGTTTGGACTTGTAATTTCATACAACTAACATCAAAATGGTCGGGGTGAATTTGTATACTTGTTTTATTTGGACTACACATTGCAAAACTCAGAGCTTGCTCCAAGCTTCATGGGCAGGGACCAGGCCAGGTGTATTACATAAGTAACTTCAGAGACCAAATCAGATTGGTAGTGTGAAAGGCAAATACCTTCCCCCTTGAACTGTTTTCCTGGACTAAAGAACAATTTTTCCAAAGAAACTATATCTGTATTGGAGCATTAGTACAGTTTGTAGAGTGTTTCAATCTCTACCCAGTACCCAATATGGTATCTTCCAGGAGTGATCCCTAAAGCACAAATTATTTATTTTGTAATTGTTGTTGTTGCTTGTTTGTGTGTGTGTGTGTTTGTGCTTTGTTTTGTTTTTGTTTTGGAACCTTGGTTATAGTTTGGTGGTTGTCTTTATTGCTGTGGTGCTTTTCAGGGTTTTTTTGGTTGATTGCTCTGTTGTATTGTTAGTATGATTTTCTTCCTTTTCCCTTTCTTTTCTTAAATTGATATTTATAGCCTCTAAAAAAGACCCTCCCATTTTTTGCTTGTTTGAGTCCCCCTGTTTTCTTTTTCTTTTCTTTTTTTCTTTCCTTCAAACAGAACTACATAACTTGAACCACCTTGTTCTGCCTCACCAATTGAGGGGGAAATAATATAGGGTACCAAGACCAAACAGTCGTATGAACATTGAGTAGAAATAAAAAATGATCAGACTTAAACATCAAATCCAAAGACAATGACAACAGAATCAATACCCATTCTACAACAAGCTAGATACAGAGGGGACCACTTATGTTAGCAGCCTGGGGGTCAAAGAAGGGGCATGGGATGCATGCTGGGAACAGGGGTAGAGGAAGGACAACATTGGTGGTGGGAATGCCCCTGTTTCAATGTCACTATGTACATAAAATATTACTGTGAAAGATTTGTAATTAATTTTGGTCAAAATAAAAATTATTTAAAAATATATTTAGTAATCAAAAATATCTCATCCCTTCTCTTTAGTAGTTCATAGTTCTTAAGGTTAGAAATGAGTAATGTGTAGACATTATACTCCATCAGACTATTTTATCAGTATAACAGTAATGAAGCCAGAGACTATTTTATCAAATATGGCAGTATTAAAAAGAAGGAATGGGATGGGATGCCCAAGAAAGCAATGGAATAATAAATAAGTACTAAAGATAAAATTATAAAAATATATTTATATTATATATTATAAATTTTAGAGCCTACTATATTTGGAACAAAAAAAAACTCCAAAAAATCCCTGAACAAGAAAATCAAATATATATTTATAAATAAAACAAATTGAATTCTTAAAATTTTAGAATCTACAGGTAAAAAGATGAGAATACCTATATATTGATCCAAACCTTAATCATTCAGTATGTATGTAATTTCAAGAATGTTAAATGATTTTTTTTGTTTGTTTTTTTTTTGTTTGTTTGTTTTTGGGCCACACCCATTAGTGCTCAGGGGTTACTCCTGGCTGTCTGTTCAGAAATAGCTCCTGGCAGGCACAGGGGACCATATGGGACACCAGGATTCGAACCAACCACCTTTGGTCCTGGATCGGCTGCTTGCAAGGCAAACACCACTGTGCTATCTCTCCGGGCCCGTTAAATGATTTTTTAATATCAGATTTTATTATTTTTTTTGATTTTTGGTTTTGAGGTTACACCCAGTGACGCTCAGGGGTTACTCCTGGTTATGCACTCAGAAATAGCTCCTGGTTTGCAGGATCATATAGGAGGCTTGAGATCGAATCCAGGTTTGTCCTGGGTTGGCAGCATGCAAGGGAAATGCTCTACTGTTGTGCTATCATTCTGGCCCCTGGTATCATATTCTTATCTGAAAATTGGGGAAATCTTTTAATTATCTTGTAGAGCTGTTTTCTATATTTAAAGAAAATGCATAGCACAGTTGACATAGTTAATCATAATAAATTTGTTTCCAGATAAGTAAAATAAAAGTTACTGAAAAATATAGAAAGAAAAGGTAAAAAATAGAAGAGAAAAAAAGAAAGTAAAAAAGAAAAAAATAAGGAAAACATACAGTACAATAGCAATCTCATTTGCAAAAATCATTAAGGTATGTATCTCCAAAGTCATTAATAAAATGACAGAAATTTTAGTAAGTTCTTGTTATTAGATATCCATTGTGGTAAATCGTTGTGCTCTTATCAAGTAAATTAATTCTTCCCGAAATTCAAAGCACTATTATTGATACTATAACTTTTAGGGGCATGTACTTAGCTGCCAGGCCTCCTGGAAGATGGATGATATGAAGGATCTCTATACTTTCTCGACAAATCCCTGATGATATCAGGCCCAAGACCTGAATTTCGGTCAGATTGATGTCCTTAAAGGGAAGCACAAAGGCTCAGTGAGAGAAGGGCCATCAGAAAAATAGTGATTGTGGATGTAGAAGGCAACAGGCATGACTTTGGCAGGGTAGGGGTTTGGCTTTCCCATTCCTTCAGAGATGGCCAGCTTTCTGCTGCATGGGCTGGTCTATTCATGGCATTTCAGAGCTCAGTTTTCATTTTGTTCAAGTAAGGAGTGAGTCTAGGGAGCTGGCCTCATCCAACCATGGTGACTGAATTTGTGAGCATGTTTAAGCTGCCAGGCTTCCTGGAAGAAGGAAGATTTAAGGGGAGGGTCCTCACATTCACTCCAAAAAGCCATGGTAATATCAGCTCCCAAAGATATGTCATATTAGTCAGATTTGGTGCCTCCAGTAGGAATCATAGAGGGTAAATAATGAGGCAGGGCCATAGGGAAAATAGTCATTTTGGGTGATGGAGGCAACAACCATGGCTTTAGCAGGATAGGGGCTTGCCTGCCCTCACATGCTCTCTCTTCCCGAGATAGCCAGCTTTCTGCTATGTGGCTGGTGTATCAATGATCTTTCAGGGCGTCCTTTACATCTCGAACAAGTAAAGAGGATGTCTGTAAAGCTGGCCCAGTCAGATCATGGTGACTGCTTTTGTGCTAGAACTGTTTTTTAGGAAGACATGAAAAAAAAAAAAACCCTGAGTATTGAGTAGCAAAATTAAGCATTTAACCTTTAATTTGTTTCAATTATTATTAGCACCTTAATTTTTACTACCATAACCTATAGAAACAATTATGAACATCACTACAATTTTAAAACTTAAAATATATTCTTTAATAAGTATTTACTAGTTGCCTCCTCTATATTAATCTAGAGACTATAGTTCATTGTTTTCAGAAATTTACCATTACCTGACAAGTTGAAAAAAATTCATGTTTTCTGCACAGTGATAAATATTTATAGGAAATATGCTTATAAAATAAAGCATAGTAGAAACAATTCACTCATTTAACTTACCTAATATAACAAAAATGTTCAGAAACTCTGAAATATATATTTGGGTAAAATTAATTTCTGGACCATTCTTAAAGCTACTATTCTCAAGATTCTCCCAAAATATGATGATCTGACTTGATTGAAATAGAAAAATAATATATATAATGCAACACATATGAATAAGAATCAGGACTCTGTTTTCCTTAATGTGTAACTTCATTAAAATTATAATTTAATTTCCACCTTGTGATAAAAAGATTTTTATCAACCTTATGATACATCATTCTGAATTAAATGTTAATTTACAAAATTCAGGTTCATTTAAAATAGTGTCATTAACAATTTGTTTGGCAAATGTTAAAGGAAAGTATAGATATTTATATATTTGCAATCAGCTTTGGGAAAGGTAGCACCTTAAATTCATGCAAATTAACTGAATCAAAATGAGAAAATTAGAAAGATAGGTGTTATGCCTCCTTGTCATTTAGATTCATGTGTAACATCCATTTACTTTGAACTAGTTTATTCTAGTTTACTGTGTCACACTAAAAGTTAGTCTATCCAATTAACTAATGAGACACATAATGTTGCACTTATTTTAATTATGAGATAAATCTACATAGAATATTTAGAAATTTGAATAAAGTTACAAAACAGGAAATAAATGGCCTATTAAAACCACGAATATGTGGTCCCAAAGTTTATGATTGCTATTCAACTCATATTATAAACTAAACAAAATTATCTATCTTGTAATGTGACCTTGATACTGCCTACAAAACTCATTTCTAAACCTTTATTGCCTCAGCCCTAAGCATTGTTCCCCCACCCCCTTTACCCATACAGATGCAGCTCATGACATGAAGCTCACCACATAGAGTGATGAGTGCAGTTAGAGCAACAACTACACTGAAAACTATCATAATAATGTGAATGAATGAGGGAAATAGAAAGTCTGTCTCGAGTACAGGTGTAGATGGGGTGGGAAGGAGGGAAATCTGGGAAATTGATGGTGGGGATGTTGCACTGGTAAAGGGGGGTGTTCTTTACATTACTGTAATCATACAACTACAATCATATTTGTAATCACGGTGTTTAAAGATAATTTAACAATAAAATAACAATAAAAGCTTAGCAAAATTAGAATTATATTGATAGAACAGGAAGCTAGGTTTATTTTGATTTATTTATTTTTGTTTTGTTTTGGGGTCACACCTGGAGGTGCTCAGTGGTTATTTTTGGCTCTGTGCTCAGAAATCGCTCCTGGCAGTCTCAGGGACCATATGGGATGCGGGGATTGAACTCTAGTCTATCCCTCATAGACTGTAGGAAAGGCAGCTCTGCCATTTCTTTGTTTCCTGTCTCTACTAGTGTCTATGATGATTTCCAGCCACACTCCACCCAGATATATATAAATACTAAAACTAAAGGAGTGTACCCCTCAGCAAGCACCATGGTCAAGTATGAGAGTTTGTTATTGTTTATTTATCACAATAACAACATCAACAAAGGAAAGTGAAGCGTGAACATATGTTATTAAATCACTATGATATATAGTTAAAAAGTTGTTTTAGTTGAGTTTCAGTCATAATATATTATACCCATACCTTTACCAGTGCTCCTTTTCGGCCACAATTTTCCCATTTGTTAAAAACTTTTAAATTGTCTAATAATAAAAAATAATAACAGATTCTAATTTTATTAATAAAGATAAAGCAATTAATTAAATCACTTAAAAATTAAGGTCTTAAGGAACAGGAGTGGAGAGAGGACAACATTGGTGGTGGGAATGCCCTTCATTCATTGTCACTATGTACCGTAAATAATTCTGTGTAATGAACTTCAGTCACAATAAAAATTTAAATTAAAAAAAAAAGATAAAGGACTACTACACAGCAAAAAAAAAAATAAGGTCTTTCTGACACTAAAACTTTGCATTTTTATTATATTTACCTGGTAAAACTCTGCATTCCCATAATTCTCTATTTGTCCAATAGTGTAAAGGCAGTCTGAACTTGGTTCCTAAGATAACTCTGTGTGGACTCTCTATTCAGTCATACTTAATTATTTCTTACTAGAAATAGAACAAATAATTTATACCTGCTTATTCTTATGCCCATTGATTCTGCTTTCTTTTAAAAGGAGAGCTGTCACAGATGTTCACCCAAAATAATGTCAATGTAGATATAATGCTTAACAATACTTGAATTGATTGACTGCCATTTATAATACAGTGAGATAATTGTCTACAAACTTACAAGTATTAGTTCAGTAATTCTTACATCAGTTTGTTTTATATGGGTGAGGTTGCTATTCTCTACCTTGAGAGCTGCATAATAACACAAAAGGTTTTCTACTTTAGGACAGCTCAGCCCTGGGGAGTGAATCTAGCAGGGTGTCTTCAATACCTGACAGCTCCTTAATTTAGAGAATTCCTGAGCTTGCACCAGAGTCTCAATCAGTAACCAGAATCTATTCCATTATGCCTGTTTCCAGCTTAACCTTAGGTTAAGTGACATGACAGGAGACCCTATTAGTGTATGGTCAATCAAAGACTGTGAAAGCCTCCTTCAGAAAAGGTGAAAGTATAAAAAGTCAATCACCCAGATAATGGCTCTAGGGCTCAATAAATAGTTATGCTTTGACAATTTTCTGACATTATGTGCAGTCATTTGTAAAAGACTTTCACAGATATTATTCTTTTTATTTCCTCAAAATCACCTTGATGACAACACAAATAGGTCCAAGTATTGGCATTTTATTTTTATTTAATTTTTTTAAGCAAGGACATTTTATAAAGAAGTTCATTCAAATGGAAAGAGCTTGAGTGGCTTGGAGATTGAATAGTTCATTATTGATTAACAATGGCTTTAACACATCCTTGTTTCCTGTAGGTTCTCAAATATGTAAATTTTATGAAGGCAGGTCACATTCCTTGACTAAAAGATGGGTTAAAAGATCACTAAAAATAAAGATTCCAATGATATTTGATGTCTTTTCTACTGTATATGTTTCTCCAAAATTTTCAAATTTAAGTACTCCAGTCTAATTTTATTTGTCAGTTCATTTAATTTACATAGTCTTATCATAGAAAACATTCTGCTTCGTGCTTATTCATATTTCCTATTTTTATTATGTTGTCAACGGTTCTGTGAATTTAGTCTTCATTATCTTTATGTAACAAATGAGACGATTAGAATTCAGAAATATCTGAGGAACCCACCTTATAAGGCATATTAGAATATAGGTTTTGACCCTTTAGTTTGACATTTTTCAGAAAAATCTTTATGCCAATATTTCTGAAACATGAACCTGCCAACATAGCCTTGTATTCTTAACTTTAATTAAAACTCACACCAACAGAAGAATATTTTGGATTACTTAAATGATGACATGTGTCATTTACACATGTAAATAAGTGAGTGAGTGTTGACATTTATGTTAGGAACCAACTGCTCAGTTTATTTTTCCAGGTTTCTTATAAATCAAGGTAAGTGTACAGGACAGGTTATTATAATATAATATCTATTAAGCTTTAGTAAGCTAGAAATTCTCAAGTTGTGGCATAGTACTTTATTTATTCCACTATGTTAATCAATCATGGTACAAATGATTGTACTACAAATATCCATTGTAGTAATTGCAGAAATTTATGACTATTTTGTAACAAATGAGATGTCCTATTTTTTTTCTCTCCTTGTTTTTTGGAGGAGTATAACTAGCAAAGCTCAAGGGTTACTCTTGACTCTGTGCTCATAAATTACTTCTATGTCCAGGAAAATATAAGGGTGCTGGGAATGAACCTGGGACTGCTTATGTGCTATGCAAGCACTTTACCCATTCTACTATCACTCTGATTTTTATGTTCTCCTATTATCTGAGAATACCCTAACAGTGTGTTAGTGGAGGATAGACTCTTACCTCCACATGAGGATGTCTAATGGGGTTCTGCTGTGTTGCTTATCTGAGACTTTGATTCAATGTGCCTCCAATTATATAAAAATTCATACAGGGGGCCTGAGTTTTAGCATAGTAGTAGGGCATTTGCCTTGCTCTTGGCTGACCCAGGATGGACACAGGTTTGATCCCCAGCATCCCATATGGTCCCCCAAGCCAGGAGTGATTTCTGAGGGCAGAGCCAGGAGTAACCACTGAGCACCACAAACAAAAAATAAATGAAAATAAATAAAAAATTCACATAATAATGTAAGACACAACTAAAAACACACAGTGAGGTGATCCTAAAATGCACTACTCAATAGTGATAAATTTAAGGAAGTAGTTATGATGCAATACAAAAGGAAATGAAAAAGTCAATAAAAAGTAATATAAGAAATGTTGCAGAAATGATGGTTTTGTTCTGTCTTGTTTGTGGTAATGATTTCACATTTGTCTTTATGTATAAAAACATTTTCAATATATTTCTGTGATTTATTCTTTTAAAGAAGACTCCAATTTTTAGATTTGCTGAAATTATGTTTGATTTAATTAGCTGTAATTAATTTAATTTAATTTATTTAAGTACTAAATATTTAACAAATAAGAAACTAATCACAATGCTATATGTTCTACATATAACTCCTGGACCTAGTTATAATCACTGATAACATGTTCGGAAACTTACTACTGGTTTTTTTTTTTTTTGAGACTGTTTTATTTGGTTTGTCATTGTTTTAATGATATGGCTGAATTATTTTTTTCAAGCTTTTTTTGTTTTAGTTTTTAATTTTGGGTCACATCCGGTGACACTTGGGGGTTCTGCCTGGCTATGCACTCAGAAATCGCTCCTGGCTTGGGGGACCACATAGGATGCCAGGGGATCTAACTGCAGTCTGTCCTAAGTCAGCCACATGTAAGGCAAATACCCTACAGCTGGGCCTCTGCCTCGCCCCTTTTCTTCAGACTTAACACCCCACATGTGTTTACTCATCAGGATTTCATATATTCCATACGGTTTCCAGAGAACTTTCTGAAGTGATGATCCCTTAGCAAACAGCCAGGAGTAAAATCTAAGCTGTGTGTGTGTGTGTGTGTGTGTGTGTGTGTGTGTGTGTGTGT
>PVKC010031918.1:0-14392 GCA_004027635.1 Crocidura indochinensis | reverse complement strand
GGTACCACCCTAGGGTAAGGGCAGAAAGCCAGGTCCCACCCTAGAGTAGGGCCCAATCACTGATCAGGGTAGGATCAGGGTGGGTCCAGAAAGCCACCCTAGAGTAGGGTCCAATCACTGATCAGGGTGGGTCCAGAAATGTTTATACATAGAAATTCCAAATCATGATAAGATTAGAAATGTTTACATATGCAACATGGGACCAGTAAGGAAAACCCTACCCTAGACTGTTGCCCAGGACTACAACAACAACAACAACAACAACAACAACAACAACAACAACAACAAGATGTCTTATTGCAGAGGCCCAACTTGGACAACAGAGACTGAGCAGAACCTTTGAATCCATAATATCCTAGGCTTTGACTTAGGGACTGAAAGAAAACAGGGAGCAATTGTTACAGAAGACTGAACACAACAACAACGATGGATAGGTACCTCTAGTACCATAAAGACTCTATCCTAGACCCTGTCCTATATGACCTGCACAAATACCAAGATCACTAGCTACAGTGGCTTGATTTTTTCACCCACAACTGAGAGGAAAGTTTCCTGGCACCACAAAAAAGCCTTAGGGATGGGGTAATGAATATCTATGGAGCCAGGGGTTGATCCCATGATGGTATGCTTCAAGGGTGGAGAAACCCTGAATCTCTTAGACCACAGGAATTCCCTTTCTTCCCTTTCTTTTGCCTATGCAAAAAAAAAAAAAAAAGTTGGGGGGGAACGCCAAACACTGCCACTCCAGCACCCCTTCCTTCCCTTCCTTTTCTTGTTTTGTTTTGATTTATTAGTTTTTGACTCTATTTTCCTTCTTTTTTTTCCTTCCACTTTTCTCTTTCTTTTTAACTCTTGTGGTTATTACTTGGTGATTTTTTTTTATTTTTATTTGTCGGGTGCATTTTTTCTTTTTTCTTCCATTTTTCTTTCTTTTTTTCTCTTCTTTCTTTGGTAGTTTTAACAAAATTTTTTCTTCCTTTTTTCTTATCCTTTTTATCTCCAATGACGGCGAAATGGATGCTCAATCTACAACAAGCTTTAAAGTGGAGACCAGTTGCACTAGCATTCTGGGGGGTAAAGGAGAGAGATATGGGATATATGCTAGTAACAGAGGTGGAGGGAGGACAGCACTGGTGGTGGGAGTGCCCCTCATTTATTATCACTATGTACCATAAAAGATGCAGTGAAAGATTTATAATGCACTTTGGTCACAATAAAAATTAAAAAAAAAAAAAGAAAGAACAGAGATGGAAAAGAAACAGACGAAGAAAGGTCATATTGGAATTGTACCCTGTTACCACAGCTTTTGAAGGGTTATTTTTTTGTCCGCTTGTGCTATGCTCAGAGCTTACTCCTGGATCTAGGCTCAGGGATCACTCCTGGCAGTCCTTGGAGTGCCAGAGATCTGGGTCAGCCCTGTGCAAGCCATTGTCCATTGCTCTCCATTGTCACATTGTTCTGGTTCTATTCTCTCGTTTTAGCATCAAGCCCAGAACTTTCATTTTCTTTTTTGCATTTCCTAAGGAGTCTATCTATCTATAGTCAAAATAAAATTGACTTAAAAAATTCAGCCTTGATAATCAATCCCTTGCCCCACACACATTTTTGTATTATTTTAATTTTTCAGGAATCTTTGATTCTAATCAAGGTAGGATGCTTGCTGGTATTACTTGAGACTTTGTGCCAAGCATAAAGGAATACATTTTGCATTGACAGATGGTTTCTTCAATACCTTCTAGCCATTCATGACTGCAAATAGTGACATTTCTGAGTTTTGTCCTTCTTTAAGGATCTCTTCCTTTTGTGGTTTGGTAGAGTTGAAAATACTTCTATCTCCCAGGACCTGGGAGAGAGATGTGTTGGAAGATGTGAAAGGCAGGAGACAGACCAACAAAGTGCTGAATTGGTGTGCTTAGGAGGGCATCTAAGCTCCATGTAGTGATGAAATTGGTACAAAAGATTGAAGAAGACAAAGACCCCCAAGATAGGGACTGATCTAGAGAACCTGGGGAACAGTGCAGAAGTGTAGAAAGAGCCAGTGTCTTTCTTGATTGCTTCTCTGCTCCTATTCCTTTTCTCTTTCTCCCTCTCTCCTTGGAGGCCTCTTTCCTTCTATATGCACATGGGAGACTCAGTAACATGAGAACAGGAGGGGAAATTGAGGCTTTCCTATCTGAATTCTCAAGAGATGAGACTGGGGCAGCAAGGCAGAGCATCAGGAGAGATTTGTGTGGGTCCTCTGATGGCAGGAGGGGAGCCCCAGGTGAGGTGCTAGTGCTCTTGGCACGTAGGTGGAAAGGTCAGAATAACACTAAGCTTGCCAAGCATGTTCTGGATACCTTCCATCAACACCAGGGCTCCTTGGGAAAGGCCTAATGTTTGTCAATTTATTTATTGTGGGGAGAGGTTGGGCTACACCCAGCTGTTCTCAGGGCTGACTTTTACTCTGCGCTCAGGTTAATTCCTGATGGGGCTCAGGAGAACCCCAAGTGACACAGTGAATTGAACCTGGGTTGGCTACATGCAAGGCAATACCCTACCTGCTGTCCTATCTCTCCAGTCCCCAAACCTTGGCTTTTATCAGAAGTTGGAATTGACTTTCTTTTGGAAATTCTTGCTTGGAGAGCCTGTCGACTAGAGCCCTAAAGTTCCTATATGGGAGAGGGGCTACAATCAGGGTGTGAGTATGTATACATGAATATGTATGAAATATGTCATTATCAGATGGTGTCTACTGACTAATCTTGTCTCTGTAGTACTGTGTAGTATCTATGGGTGGGATGAAGAGAGAGAATCCTATAGAAACTACCTGTGCAGAAATCACAAATCCCACTAATAAAAACCATCAGCATTGGGGCTTTTGTTCTAGGAAAATAGAGATGGATTAGTGAGATTTCCCCAAGTTTATAAGGCCAAGATTTGGAAGAAGTGAGATCCTTCTGCCCCCCAGCTCTGTGGGTGCTGGAGTATGTGAAGGGGGGGCACAGGCAATTCTCCAGATGCATCTTTACTCAAATACCCAGGTCCTGTTAAGCAGAACCTGTACTAATTGAGTTGCAGCTCTGGGAACTGGCAGGGAAAAGTGTGGTGCTAGGACTAGGCCATGTGCTGTGGATGGAGGGACTGGGGAGTCACAGCTCCAATGCATAGGCCAAGCCCTTCATGTTGCAAACTAAGTGAAGTGCTTCCTACCGATCATGCATGGCTGCCCTGGGCGCGTAGCCTGTTTCCTGATCTGCCTGAGCTAGACCAAGCACTGTGTGATATAGAAATAGATGTCACAATGTGACCCTCATCCCAGTTTCTCTCAGAGGTACTGAGATTGGGCAAGCACAGGACTTCGGAAACACAGTCTTCTTTGCATATTCCCAGGAGGGAAGGAGAGAAGGGAGGAGAAAGGGAGGCAGGAGAGGGGAGGGAGAAAGAAAGAGAAAGAAAGCATCCCCCCTCCCCCCTTGAATCAAAGGTCATCTTTCAAGCTGTGTAAGCAGTGCCTCCTATTCAGGAATTCATTTCTCATTAAAACCATTTCAGAAAATGGGAAAAGTGGTATGCCTGAAACAATCAGGTACTATAAAACCACAGTGCCTAAGAAGAAAAAAGAGAGAGAGAGAAAGAAAAGAAGTGCCTGTCATAGCGGCAGGCTGGAGGAGAGGAGGGGAACTGGGGACATTTGTGGAGAGAAGTGAACGTTGGTTGCAGGGTTGGTTGTTGGAACATTTCTTTTTTTTGGGGGGGGGGTCACACCCTGCAGGGCTCAGCGGTTACTCCTGGCTCTATGCTCAGAAATCACTCCTGGCAGGCGTGGGGGACCATATGGGATGCCAGATTCAAACCACCGTCCTTCTGCGTGCAAGGCAAAAGCCCTACTTCCTATCTCTCCGGCCCCTGTTATTGGGACATTTCAAACCTGAAACAGGATCGTGAATGTCTTCGTAACTTTATAATTCACCATGATTAGTCAAAGATATTTTTAAAATGCTTCAGAGGGGAATGGGTAATGCAACGGGCAGAAAAAGCAATCAGCAGTTTAGAGTGCAGTCAGTAGCTGGCCTTTTTATGGGATGCTTATGTGCTGGGCTGAGTCTCCAGCCCTGCTCTTAGCCTGGATCCCTTGGAAAGTTTTTCTCCCTGGAAGCACTGAGAAGCCCTGGGGTTTGGCATGGGATGTGGAGGAGGAAAACATCCTGATCACCTCAGTCCTGCCTCCAAGTTGCTTACAGGAATTGTCTTATATTTCTTTCAGTTTATTGAAGGACCTTATGAAATGCCTGGATCAAACCATGGTCAGAAGCATGCAAGGCAAGCACCTCCTCATTGGACTACCACTCCAGCTTCTGAGAAATAGTTTTTGAGGGGGTAAATTAGGTGCTTTCCTGCCCCTTTTCTGGGAAACAGTATTCCGAGTTTAGCCAGTACCATAGCCATTGGGAACAAGCCTATCCCGGTACTTGGCGTTTGCTTGTTGCCATCTTTCTGAGTGATAGAGGATGGGAGAAGTATCCTAACAGTGTTGAAACCCTTAAGTGGTTTGGAAAACACTCTGAGGAAGGCATATAAGTGTACATTTTCTATAGGACAC
This sequence comes from Crocidura indochinensis, assembly GCA_004027635.1. Lineage (NCBI taxonomy): Eukaryota > Metazoa > Chordata > Mammalia > Eulipotyphla > Soricidae > Crocidura > Crocidura indochinensis. The sequence goes on along the minus strand of PVKC010031918.1, from coordinate 9,810 downwards.
AGCAGTAAATCTTTGGGTTTAAAGTTAATCCACTTTGTTTCTTTTTTATCATCCCTATCTATCCCCTTCCTTCTTTCTGGGCATCTGTCTCATGTCCAGTGCCTGAATTCTCCACCCTATTTCACAATCCATTTTTTTTTGTTTGTTTGTGATAGTGGTGGTTCTTTAGCCATACCTGGAAGTGCTCAAGAGTTACTGCTAGATCTGCTCTCAGGAGTAACTCCAGGTTGGGAGGCTCAGAGGACCCTTTGGGATGTGGATGATCAAACCCAGGTTGGTCATGTGCAAAGGAAGTGCCCTTCCTGCTGTATCACTGCTCCAGCCTCGGAATCTCCATTTCTAGTTCTCATGTTTACTTGAGAATCGTAAGAGAGAATTCCAGAAATAAGACTCTTAAGACTCTTAAGACTCCTGCTGGTCCTAATTATTTCTCTCTAATTATTAAAATGCTGGGTTGGGTTTTCATAACTGGTCCTGTGGAGCACTGGCATTCTGGGAATGGGAGAATGGCACTTCCTTTCCATTTCCTGAATGGGTTTGATATTCAACTGTTAAACCCTCTCCTCTAAAGGCTCTCTCAATTTCCTTAAGAGAACATGGAACTGCTCCAAGAAGTAGATCAGGTCATCCCTAAATGCATTGCATTAACACATGGAAAATTGGGGGGAAAAGTGACATTAAATGTAGATGTTACATCTTATCTGTTCAGAGTGATCAAAAGGAAGTGATCAAAAGTAGTTGTTTAATAGCTATCAGCAAAGTTAATTGTCTAGGGGGACTAAAGAGTTGAAAGCTTCTTCCTGTTCTGCGCCTCACAGAGCGTGTCTGGGTTCCCAGTCTTTCCATTTCCCCTAACAGAGTATAGGTCTTGGTTTCAGAAGTGTGCTTTGTAAAAGTCTCCATTTCCATCTGAAGTTTGAGAAGCCAGAGATAAAATGTACATTTTTGTGCCAGAGAACTGTGCTTTCCCTGTAAAGCACCAATTAGCCTATTCCTGCTCCATAAGTAGGAATTTCTCCCCAAAAAGGCATCAGAGGGAAATGAAAGGCTGATAGTGAGTCTAGGCTTTGTCATTGTCGCACCTAGAGCACAGAACTGGATGGCTTGGGAATACTCCTTTCAATTCCATGCGTGTCTGTGTGTCTGTGCTGGCAGACAAGTTCATGTCTGTTTCCCCTTTGGCCTTTTTCTCATCAGTCCTCAGCTGGTTCCTTGCTAGCGTGAGTATTTTTCCTGCCTCTTCTTTAACTTGAATATGCATCTCTCTGACTCCCTTTATCAAGTCTTTGGCCAGCTCTCCTCATCAGGTTTCCTTTGGTCCTCATTTAGTGTTGCCTGACATTCATCATGGTTTGAAATTGTGCTCCAGCGTCCTATATTTATGCTATCTATCCTCATATTCTATGCAAAAGCCCCCAGATGGGCAGTGAGAGGAATTCTGTTGTTTTGTAATCACTTTGCTTCTTTTGGTGGAGGGGGGAAGGGGAAACGTAGGATTTGAAGTCATACTTGGCAAGGATTATGAGCTACTCCTGTAAAGGAAAACTCGTGAGCTGTTTTTTGTGTCTTGTTTTTGGCTCTGTTCTTACATTCTTTTGGGAAAATCACTGAATAGAGGAAGTCCTTGTAGCTGGAATGAAAGTAGTGCAGATAAGGTACTTGTCTTGTATGCTGCCCATCTGGGTTCAATCCCCAACATCCCATATGGGTCCCTGAGCCTTGCCAGGAGTGATCACTGAGTGAAGAGCCAAGAGTAAACTCTGTACCACCAGATGTGTCCCCCAAGTGAAATAAACAAAAAAGATATGAAAAGAGAATCCCTCTGACTTCCTCCTGGATGATGTCTGAGGATCTCTAAAGTCTCAGATTAAAGATCAGTCTATATCTGCTCTGAACCAACTCCTCCTGAAAATACTTGGTGAATGCTGCTAAATTTCCTCTCCTCCATGAAAGTGGGAGAAATTCCCCCACCCTATAATTTATCTGTTTCCAGGAGCACAAGAAGCAGTACACATATGAGGATGCCTAAGAGAAGCTTTGATGATGCACTTCTTTGCCCTGTCCCCATGCTCAGCGGTCAATCTACTAAGGAAATCAATCTCCAGCTTAAATTTTGCCGCTCTACATTTATTAGTCTAAGCAGGTCTTTGCTCAGCCTCTGAGCTCTCAGGCCATACCTGACTGGTTGAGGTTGGAGATAATCAAGGAAATTTTGCTAATAGGACCAGGGTGATAGTATAGCTGATAGGGACTTTTCCTTTCACACGGTTGACCTGGTTTAGATTCCTTGGGATCTCATATGGTTCTCTGAGCATTACCAGGAGTAATGCCTGAGTGCAGAGCCAGATGTAAGCTCTGAGAACAGCCAGGTATGACCCAAAAACAAAACAAAAGCAAAAAGAATAAATTAAAATTTGGTAAATCAGAAGTCTTATGAACCTGAACTTTTTCTGGCTGTATTTGATATGTGTTATGTTTCTCAGAAGAAAAGGGCAGACCATCCAAGGATGCCAGAGTGGAGTATTGGGGTGGAGTGCAGTGAAGGTCGGCTAATGGCTTGGTTGAACACTATTTCTCTAGCGGGGTTCAGATGTTTGGAGGAAATTGCAGAACTGGCATTCTAGACTATTCAGAAATAACTCCTGATGGCCCAATTTGGACTAAGTCCCGTATCTACATATGGACAGTTCTATAGGGTTTGGTGGGAGGGTCTCAGGCCCTCTGCCCATGCCTTTTCCTCTTGTCTAGTCAACTTTCTGAAACCTTGGAACTATCAATAGTGACTAGTCAGTGCCTCTCAGCTTCTGCCTCACATCCTATGGACAAGTCAGCCTTGTATGTCTAGGCTTCATGCATGGCAGATTCCTATGCTGGGCATTGTGTGAACAGGTTTGCCTTTAAAATGTTCTCAGCTGGGGTCAGAGCTCATTGGGTAGGGCACTTAACTTGTATGCAGTGAACCTGTGTTCTATCCTCAGAATCCCATATTGTTCTCAGAATCACCTGGAGTGATTCTTGAGTGCAGAGCCAAGAGTAACCAACTCCTGAGCATTGCTGGGTGTGCCCAAAGATAAAAACAAATAAAAAATATAATGTTCATAGCTGTTCTCCAGTACAAAAAAAGGAAAAAGGGGGGGGGGGAAGAGGGACCAGAATGATAGTAGAGTGGGTAGAGCACTTAGCTGACCTGGGTCCAATCCCCAGCACCCAATAGAATTCTCCAAAGATCCCTATGAATGATCCCTGAGCACAGAAGGATGAATAAGCCCTAATCACCACTAGGGGTGACCCCAAGACAAAAACAATAAAACAAAAAAGGCAGAAAAGGAAAAGAGCAGGAGGAAGTGACCAGCTCAAACCTTTGAAGGCAAATGCCCTAGAATCCATCATTATGGCAATTTATTTCCAAGTTGTCCAATGAGTGAACTTCTATTGGGAGAAAGTGCACTGTGTCTGAATTCCGAGGGTAAAGAAATCAAATCCATGAGAAGTCTTGCTGGGTGAAATGACTTCTCAAAGCCTTGTGGTTCTCCCTGCACTCTGTAAATCTTTCTGCCAAACAGGCTCCCCAGTGGAATGGAAGAGAATGTTCCTGGGAGAAAATAGACTTCTCTATGTTTTATACTTGGGGCTAAGAAATGGTGGCACTTAAGACTTTCTTCAAACCTATAATCATAAAACTGTGGCCTTTTCTGCTGCTAGAACAGTCCCTTGCTTATAATACTACCCTGCAGACTCATTTCCTGCCAAGTGGGGCTCTCCTCTGGCCCGATCTGCAGTATTTCTCTTTCCTCTACTACACTCCATGCAATCAGGAGATGTGGAGGGGTCCTGACATTGATTTGTCTGTCAGACAAGACACATGTACCCCTCAAATCAGAGTTTCCATTAGAATCCACTGAGCTGGATCCCTGTGGCTTAACTAAGCCATCATTATCCCATTTAAATGGAAGCTCGGGCCAGTGCTCAGCTAGCCAGCAGAAATGACTATTCAGAGCTTCCCAGTAGTCTCCTGAAATCAAGTCAGGCCCTTGCTCTTTTCCCCAGTTTGTTTGGGATTCTGTATGCAAGCCCTGAGGCTTTCCAGGCTGGTTTGGGTCTACAGAAGAATCTCAGCTCGTCAGGCTGGTTTGGATCCACATCCAGAGATGCTAAGGCTAATGGGCTTCTTCTTCCTTCTTGGCTTTGGCAAAGTACAGCCAAGCACATGGAACTAGTGGGGGGAGCATGTACCCCTCAAGCAGCTCCCATAGAAATTCTGTGGTGTGGCAGAGCTCCCGGGGACCCTTATCTCTCCCAAGAAAGAAATTAGAGAGTGGAGGAATGAACACCTCAGTTATTCACATATTTCCTCTTCCCTGGAGATGTCAGAGTTCTCAGGGGTCCTCCAAGAAGAAGCTCGTGTGTCCTCACCTACACCTACACCTGCACCAGGCATCTGCCATGTTATTTGGAGGATAAATAAATGATGCCCAACAGAAAACACTGCTGCTGTTTTTCACATGACAAAAGATATCTCTGGACCTCATAGGCAATAGATCCACTTCAAGCTGATCATTGATGTGCACCAGCTCCTGGCATAGTGGGTTTGATCAATCAATAGTGGCAATATTAATGGCTATAATGGATCATTTGCTCTGCACCATCTGCTGTACTTTTGATGCTTTCCAAGTATATGACTGATGTCTCCCGGGACCCCAGGGTTTAAGGATTATCCATGATCCCCTGATGCAAGGAAAGTACTATCTGTTGCTAAGGTCCAGGAGACAGGTCAAGATATTTACCACAGAATCATTTTCTTTTAGGACTTGGGGACACACCCAGTCATATTTAAGCTTGATTCTCAGCTTGGCAGAGAAATTCTTGGGGTTGCTCAGGTGCTGGGAGATTTTGGGGGTGTAAGGTTGGAATCTAGGGCTCCGGCATGCAAAGATCATGCACCAATCCTTTGGCTCTCTTTCCAGTCCCCCAGAAGTCTTTCCTAACAGGTTCAGTGACTGTCAGGGAATCTTTATCTTTATAGGAAAAATAGCTACATAGAACCCCTAACACCAACTCCTTTTTCTGGTGGAACTCCTGGGCTTAATTTAGTCCTACTTCTTTTTTTATTCTGCTTTATTTTGGGGTCACCTAATTTGGGGGCTAGAGAGATAGGACAGTGGGTGAAGACACTTGCTTTGCATGCAGCTGACCTAGGTTCTATTTATGGCACTCCAAATTGTCCCCTGAGCCCCACCAGGAGTGATTCTTGAGCACATAGTCAACGGTAAACCCTAAGCATTACCAGATATGGCTCCTAAACAACAAACCTTAAGTCTTTGTAAAATATACAACATACATTTGTGATCTTCACTGTTGGGAGTTGGGACTGTCATGGAATAGTTGAAAAGATTCAAACTTTAAATTTTTTTTTTTTTTTTGGTTTTTGAGCCACACCCAGTGATGCTCAGGGGTTACTCCTGGCTATGCACTCAGAAGTCGCTCCTGGCTTGGGGGGCCATATGGGACACCGGGGGAATCGAACCTCGGTCCGTCCAAGGCTAGCACAGGCAAGACAGGCACCTTACCTCCAGCGCCACCGCCTGGCCCCTCAAACTTTAATTTTTAAATAAGGCCATAGTGACAATACAGTGAGTAGGTCACTTGTCTTGCATGCAGTCAACCCAGTTTCATCCTGAAATCCATATGATCCCAAGCCTTACCAGGAGTGAGCAATGCTAGGTGTGGCTCATAAAACCAACAAAACAATTTTAAAGAAGTGAGGCTGGAAAGATAGTACAGCCAGTAGGCCAATCCCCTTGCGCATGGCCCACCCAGATTTGATCACTAGCTTCCTATATGGTCCCCAAAGTGCACATGGTCTTCCCTTCTAGGAGTGATTCATTAGTGCAAATCCAGGAGAAACCTTTGAGCATTGCCAGATGTGTTCCCAAAACTAAATTAATTAATAAATAAAACCTGCCCAATCTTTTTTTTTTAATATGGAATAGCCAGGAACAGCAGCAATAGCTCCAGTAGGGAGGGTGTTTGCTTTGTGTGAGCTGACGCAGGCTCAATTCCTGGCATCCAATATGAGTCCTGAAACACTGCAGGTTTAATTCTTGAGGAAAGAGTCAGAAATAACCCCGTGCACTGCTGGGTGTGACCCAAAAATGAAAACAAAGAGCAAACAAAAAAGATGTAATAGCCATTTTCCTAAAGCGCCAATGAAGTTCTATGCATTAAATGTTTGATAAAATGAATTCTATGTATTCACTGTGCAGGAAGTAAACAGAAAGTAAGTCATATTTTCCAGGTAGGAAATCATTCAAAGGGAAATAAGTCGCTGATGAGCTTCTAACTCAGAAAAAACTACTGAGCTTTTAAGTGTAGATATAGCTGCACCAGTTTCATTGACTACATGTCTAATGGATTTTCCATGTCATTACATATTTTAACGGAATTGGAATGTCTTTACGACAAACCATCATTTCTCTAACCAGCCTCATATTGCTAAATATGTACGTTTCGGAAGGGTGTTTTGAATTATCGAGGCAAGTTGACATTTTTATTACGTACTCAGGGAAGAGACTGGCACTTGTGAGACAATAAGAAATTGTAATTTTTGGCAAAGAAATGAGTTCCTTAACAAATTAGTTTTCAGTAACTGTTTGAGTCAGTGTGATTCACAACATTAAATTCATTTAAGCCATATTTTTAAATCTTTAAACTAATTTTTTTCATGGATGTTGCTCAAGACACAGTAATTACAGAACACAAACACAACAATCTCCAACAGGAGCCTAGCATCTTAATTAAGCTAAATGTTTTGAACATTATAACACAAAATTAGAAGGAAATAGAACTACCTCCCCTTTTTAAAAAATATTTTTGGGGCCAACCCAGACATGCTCAGGGATTATATGTAGTGCCAGGCATGGGACATGGGTCAGTAGCATGTAAGGCTACTTGCCCACTGCATTATCTGTCTGGCCCTAGAGTATTCTTTTACGGTATGCAATGATGAACTCCAGCACCAAACTTGCATTTATAAATATGAAGTTCTTATTTTTTGTATTGTGACAATATCCTGGCTCCGAATTCAGGAATTAACTGCTGATGGTGCCCAGGGAACTATATGGATGCCAGGATCAAACCTGGCTCAGCCATGTGCAAGGCAAACTCCCTCCCCACTGTGCTCTCTCTCCAGTGCCTGCATCCAGTTCTTGCAAGCAAAGTTCAGCCTTTGCTCTATTTCTCTTTCACTTGGAGTTGCTCAAGCAGGCTTTGATAATGCTGGGGAGGCCCTTGTGGGTGTCTTTGCCCATAGATGTCTGCTTGCCTTAAATGTTGGGAGAAACTACACAATGGGGCTAAGCCCACCCGCTTCCCATGGGGTATTTACATCGAGTGAACAGGGTAGCCCATTGGACCTTTCAGAGGGATCATCTTGGCCTTAACCTTGAACTTGACTTTGTCTTTCTACCTGTTGATAGCAGACTACTAGAGTGCCATGCACCCTCACACTCGACAGGTTTTCTTCACTCAGGGAACACAGCCCATTGGGTCCCTGGGGCTCCTTTATTTCTGAACTTAGATGCTGAATTCCTCCAGGTCCAGCATGGCAGGATGCCCCAAGCAGGAATCACTCCACAAACCCTCTGTAAACAAATACAGAAGCTCCCGATGCCATTACCAAAAGTTGCCATTTATATTTTCCACATGTCTGAACTTCGTCTGCCTTGGGAAATGGCAGGGAAAGAAAGCTATACAACTTTGGGTTGGCGGGAATAGCCAAAATGATACCATTTACAGGTTTGCCCATTTGAAAGCTGTGAACTTAAATAAATCCACAGAGTTCCCCCTAAGTGCAAATGAGAATATGTATTATGGAAGAGAATGAGCAACAGGAATCACTTTGGGATTGGAGGTTCAATTTTCTAGGTGGAAAAAATACTGACGTTTAGGTTGACTGCATTGAAAATTCTCCTTGTTGAACTGGCTTCTTATTCACTGTTGGCTAGATGCTTTAGCCACAGGATGTGAATGTCTGGGTTTTTGTTTTGTTTTCTCTCTCTTTTTTTCTCTGCCTTTTTAGCACCAAAATATGTCCCCCAGACCCACCAAGGCAGTGCTAGTATTAAACAGCTCTGAACCCTTGAACCTCTATCAGCATCTTTGTTTTATAAGGAGGATCCCACATCTCTCTATCTATTGCCTTCTAGCTGGGTCCAGGCTGCAAATACCAAGCAAAAGGCAGCCATGCAAAGGCCTCCAATTTATATTCATCTGGTATTTGGCCCAACTCTAGAACATGACAGGATCTGGAATTCTATTTCTAAGTCAACATTGAACTCAAAATGTCAGTCATTTATAGAGGATTCATTTCTAAGGAAGTACCTCCTTCCTGGTCCTTTTGAAAGTGAACCCAGACTCAGTGGCTGATTTCAAGTCTGTAGTATCCACACACAGAATCAGAATGGGTTATGTGAGAAAGGAAGAAGGGACGCAGTGTAGATAATCCCCTTCCGGGTTTCATGCTATTCCAATAGGCAGAAAATGATCAAGATGGCTTTATACTCTATATTCCCTTCCGGCAGTTTCCTCCTCTACTGAACTTAAAAATGTTTTCAGGGCTGGAGAGATGGTACAGTGAATAGGCCATTTGTCTTGCATGAGGCTGATCTGGGTTTGATCCCCAGCATTACATATGGTCCCTCAAGTTCACTAGGAATGTTCTTGATTATAGAGCCAGGATTGAGCCCTGAGCACTTCTGGGTGTGGTCCACTGCCCCAAAACAACAAACAACTGGTTTTCAATGGGCTAATATTCTATTTAGTATTCTGGCCAAAGTACCTGCTTTGCAAACAGGTAACCTAGCTTTGATCTTGGGCACTCAGTATGGTCCTATGAACACCAACAAGAATGAATCCTAAGCACAAAGCCAAGAGTAAGCTCAGAGCACCACCATATTGGGCCCCAAAACAATCCCCCCCAATTTTTTTTTAACGTCTTGTTGCTTCAAGGGCATTAACTTAGTGCCTGAGATCTAGTCGTGCTACTTATTCACTGCATTTTAGTAAGTATGTGGATAGAGAATGTTTTTGTAGTGCTATAAAAATGGCTGTGTTCCCACATGTATGGTGTGGGCTTATCCATAGGGATGTAGACACTTGTTTTCTGGTTAAAAGCCTCACCAGTCAGTGTGCACATAGGAGTCCAGCTGGAATGGGGTCAAAACATCCTGAGTGCAAGGGCAGCATCTTTCAGGCTGCTTGAACTTGGAAGTTGCATGGAGTGAGTACACAATTTCTTTAGATCCTCCGGCTCACTGACTCTTTGTGACCGTACACACGTTACACTTGTATGACATAAAAACTTGAAGGGGGCTGGAGAGAAAGGACAGCAGATAAGATGCTTGCCTTGCACTTGGCCAATCCCAGTTGGATTCCCAGCACCACGTGTGATCCCTCTCACTGCATCACATCTCCCCATACATCCTTCTGGAGGATGAAGGAGAAGAAACAACCAGCAAGAAAAAAAATGGCCATTCCTCAGCACTCTTCGGGACAGCCTGATGCATGCAATAAAGGGCAGATGTTCATAACACTTAATCAAGCCATTAGTTCTGCTGGGTTTTGGTGGTCATTTTACATGAGGGAATCACCTCACTTCTCCTCTAAGAACCAATGACCTATTTTGGGATATCTCCAATTTCTGTACTCCTGGGCCTTTGACCCTCCCAAACATTTGTGTCCTCCTTGATAAACTAAGGACACTGATTTGAAGACCTCAAGGCCTTCTTCCTTCTCTTGCCTTCTTTTTTGTTT
>PVKC010031917.1:0-14396 GCA_004027635.1 Crocidura indochinensis | reverse complement strand
GCTGCTCTAGCCTAAAGAAGATGCAGAGTATAGAAATAAGGGAAATAAGAGACTTATGAATTACAGCTATATTTGCAGGTGTTATATTTGTTTACCATTTTTCAGTGCTTCCAGTTGTTCGAAGAGTTTTGGGAAAGGAGTTGGTCAGTGATGTCACATCCAGCCTTAGTTGTGATTGGTTGTTAGCAGCAGTGGGATAAAAACTACTTCAGTGATCTTCCCAAATAACATATCTTCCCCCTTTCCCTGTCCCTGTCCCCATCTCCCCTTCTCCCGCCCCCCCCTCACGCCCCCAAATCAGGAGTGAGCTGTAAGTTTTCTCTATTAGGGTTTGTTACTCCTGGACCAACATTGGATTCTCAGTTTTTTGGTAGTAGGTCCTGGGGCACCTCTGAAATATAGGCCCAGAGGGTCCATAGGTTCACATTGGGTTTTTTGTTTGTTTGTTTGTTTGTTTTTGTTTTTGTGGTTTTTGGGTCACACCCGGCAGTGCTCAGGGGTTACTCCTGACTCCATGCTCAGAAATTGCTCCTGGCAGGCACGGTATGGGGCACCGGGATTCGAACCGATGACCTTTTGCATGAAAGGCAAACGCCTTACCTGCATGATATGTCCCTGGCCCCCATAGGTTCACATTGTAAGACTGGAAGGTGCTCTGTGGTCTCACTCAACACACCCACCTATAGACATCTTGACCAGAATATTACCCTTGCCCTTTTTTGGGGGGGAGTGGGGGTGGCACACCCAGCACTTAGGGACTACTCCTGGCTCTGTGCTCAGAAATTGCTCCTGGAAGGCTCAGGAGACCATGTGGGATACCAGGGGTCAAACTCAGGTCGGCTGCTTGCAAGGGAAATGCCCTGCCCACTATGCTATCAACTATCCCTGCTCTTCTCTCCCTTGTCCTATCCTCTGCAGCTGATTGTGAATGATAAGAGCCAGAACCTTCGGAGACTGCAGGCACAGAGGAATGAGCTTAATGCAAAAGGTGAGCAGTTTGTGGTCCTGTTCAGAACTCCCTGAAATGGGCTTCAGTTTACTTTTTTGCCCCTTCTTTTTGTCCAATCCAAAACGATACTTTGTACTTTCCTTACATAGCTATTCACTCCCTCTCTGCCACACACTGTAACCTCCTTTAAAAACTCGCTTTGGACTTTTACTAGCCTTGCATTCAAAACTTTTCAAACCCTGGCCATGGGTTCTGAATTGAGTTGTTCGGAAGGGAACATCAGGTGTGGTGACCATGTCCCTTTCCCCTCTAGTTCGCTTGTTGCGGGAGGAGCTGCAACTGCTGCAGGAACAAGGCTCCTATGTGGGTGAAGTAGTCCGGGCCATGGATAAGAAGAAAGTGCTGGTGAAGGTACAGGCAGCCTGGCCTACAGGCCTGTTTTCTCATCCCTCTTCTGACTTGTGAGAGTTGCTGTGTGGTTAGGAAGCTTGGTTCTCCTGGGTGGACTGGGTGCTGTGATTGTCACAGATTCCAAGATCCCTTGTTTTTGTAGGTCCATCCTGAGGGCAAGTTCGTTGTGGACGTGGACAAGAATATTGATATTAACGACGTGAGTGCAGAGTGATGGAGGCAGGGGCATGTTGTCCCCACGGCACCTCCTCAAATGGTCTTCCTTCACGCAGGTGACACCCAATTGCCGGGTGGCCCTAAGAAACGACAGCTATACTCTGCACAAGATCCTGCCAAACAAGGTAGACCCACTTGTATCTTTGATGATGGTGGAAAAAGTGCCAGACTCAACTTATGAGATGATTGGAGGACTGGACAAGCAGATCAAAGAAATTAAGGAGGTGATCGAGCTGCCAGTCAAGCACCCCGAGCTTTTTGAGGCCCTGGGCATCGCTCAGCCCAAGGTGAGAAGCTGGGCTTCTGTGGGCCCTGTACCCTTACCCCAGGCCTGACTTGAAGATGGGGGCGGCTGAGGGGGGGACTGCAGCCTGCTTCTCCCCTAAAGAGGCTGGCAAGGAGCTGCTGCCCAGGCACCAAGATGCTTGGGATGCAAAACTCAAGTGGATCAGTATCCGTCTGGTCTAGTGTGAGACCTGGCATGAAGTATAAAGTGAGCCCCCCAGTAAGTAAACGTTCCTTATTTCTGTCCAGGGAGTGCTGCTCTATGGCCCTCCGGGCACTGGAAAGACACTGTTGGCCCGGGCTGTCGCTCATCATACAGACTGTACCTTTATTCGTGTGTCTGGCTCTGAGTTGGTACAGAAGTTCATCGGGGAAGGTAACTAGTAAGCAAATGAAAACCAAGAACATTGGGGGTCAGGTTGTGAGGAAGTGCATTAGCACCCTAACACCAGTACGGTCTCTGCTCAGGAGCGAGAATGGTGCGGGAACTGTTTGTCATGGCCCGTGAGCACGCACCTTCCATCATTTTCATGGATGAAATCGACTCCATAGGCTCCTCTCGGCTAGAGGGGGGTTCTGGAGGGGACAGTGAGGTACAGCGCACTATGCTGGAGTTGCTCAACCAGCTAGACGGCTTTGAGGCCACCAAGAATATCAAGGTAAAGTGAACACTGTGGGATGGTTGGGGGACACGTAGGCTAAGGAGGGACTCAGTTTATGCTGCTTCTTATACTTAGGTGATCATGGCCACCAATAGGATTGACATCCTGGATTCGGCACTGCTCCGCCCAGGCCGCATTGACAGAAAGATTGAGTTCCCACCCCCCAACGAGGAGGTTTGTACCAGGCAGGGCAACCCTGGCTCTCGGGGAAACTGCAGGATCTGAGCCCTTCCTTTCCACTTCCTTTCCAGGCTCGCCTAGACATTCTGAAGATTCATTCTCGGAAAATGAATCTGACCCGGGGCATCAACCTGAGGAAAATCGCTGAGCTCATGCCAGGAGCATCAGGGGCTGAAGTGAAGGTAGCTGGAGTGCCATGGGTATGGGGGCAGAAGCTGGAGGAGGCCCTGTGTTTGGGCCTGCCCCTGGCAACAGTTCCTTTACTCTATGTAGGGCGTGTGCACAGAAGCGGGCATGTACGCACTTCGAGAGCGCCGAGTACATGTCACCCAGGAGGACTTTGAGATGGCCGTAGCCAAGGTAAAGGCTTCATCTTTGCCTTTACCTGCCTATTGGGGCCATGGGGCGAGGGTACTTGTTCTCTGGTTTACACCCTGATTCTGTTTCTCTGCAGGTCATGCAGAAGGATAGTGAGAAAAACATGTCCATCAAGAAGTTATGGAAGTGATATGGATGCCCTTTATTGGCACGCTCAAATAAAGTTCTGTGGACAAGTCCTTGAGGATTCATTCTGTTCACAAGGGGCAGTGCTGTTGAATGACCACTCTGGGTACCACTCAGAAACAAAAGGGTTTATTTGGAATTTTCCAAACCTGCCAGAAGTGGCCCTTACCATGTCCTCTCTGGGCCCATTCTCCTCACCAGGTTTGGCCAGGCAGTAACAGACCTGCCACCTCCCACCAATACATATATATTCCCGCATGTTGGGCCATGCTTAAGAACTGGGCCTCCTCCCCCTTTGAGGTTTTTCCCACCCTGGACCCAAGGAGCTGGGGAGCAGCCCTCTGGCACCCCAGGAGATGATGGCGGCAACAGCCGCTTGCATAGTTGAGGAAAGAGAACCAAGACAGGCACCAACCAGGACTCCCTGAAAAACCCAACTCACCCCTGTACAAAAAAAGTGGCTCCCGCATAGAAAAACCTGTTCCCCACATAGTGCAAATACCCAAAGAAAAGGAAAAACCAGCAACAAGGCTGGACTTGTAGGAATGGCAAAGAACTTTGGTTTTAGAAAGGCCAGGAAGAACACGAGCTGTGCCCCTCTTCCTCTGCCAGCTCCCCAGCCCCAGAGGGGAGTCTGTAAACAAGCAAAGCCAGTGGCTTTTGTTTTGGAAGCGGCTGGTCCAGTCCAAGCGCAGCCTCCAGCAGTCCCACTTGGGCCTGCCTGCAGGGGGGCAAGGAGGTGGCTGGTGTGAACCCAATTAAAGCCAACTGCAAAGTAAGGACTAAGGCTCCAGGAACCAAGCAACAGGGAATCCTATCAATACATGTATGAAACTAAAGCTGGGAGACAGGGTGATGAGAGACAGCCCTCATCCCAACCTTGTCCTATGTGTCTGGGGCCTCGGAGGATGAACCCCTTTCAGGCTGAGCAGGCGAGGAAAGGCCGGGATCCCTGAGCAGTTAGGTAAGGCGAATTCCCAGCACCTGTTCCAGTTCCTGCCTTCGCTGCTGCACCTGAGAAATGACAGTGGGTCAACCCCTGGGGCTCACCACCATAGGGGGGTGGCGAGGGTAGAGTCTCACCTTGGCAAAGATGTGCCTCCCCACAGCTTCCTGGGCCCAGGGTTGGTGGTAGAAGGCAGCTCGTCTCTCCTCCTCAGGATTCCCAGTCACATCAGTAATGATCTGCAGAAAGCGAGGAAAAATTGGGGTCTCCAACCCTGAGCCAATCCCCGAGACAGGAGGATGGGGATCAGCCTCAGGAAGGAGGGCTGCACCTTGAGGTCTCTACGCTGCGAACGGAGCCATTCCTGGATGAAGTCCTGGGGGTCCGTGCTAAAGCTGAGCATGAAATCCCTCTGAGTCTTCAGCTGGTTGATAGACTCAATGGTCTCGTGGATCTAGAAGAAAAAGATGTGTCACCTACCTCCACATCCCAGTTACATGCTCAGCGGTCAGCCCCAACCCGTGGGGTGCTGAGGAGGTGAGAGCCTACCTTGACATCCAGGGAGGCAATCTCTTGCTGATTGGTGGTAGAAGCCAGGAAATTGCTCATCTGGGCCTTGAGGGGGTCATCTACCTCCACGTCAATGTCATAACAGGCTGTCTTCTTCTGGTCATTGGGGTCCACACTGGAAGAGCACATGAAAGGAAGCGTGAGGACCCAGCCAGCCTACCCACCCCTGAGCCCTGGGTCAAACCTGCATCTAGCTTCAGATCAACCCCAAGGAATCGGCTCTTAGATCAGCCTCCCTCTCTTCTTGTTACCTAATGACATGGTTGATGACAATGGGGTCTGGATGCTGCAGCAACCCAGCCAGCTTCATGGGGATCTCAGAGAAACGGAGGCGGCCACAACTGAAGATCTGGAGAAAGTACCAGAGCTAGGTGATGCCTTTAAGGACCCAGAGGACAACGTGAGGAATGTGGGCCAGGACAATCCAGAGGGGCTTTGGAGCTGTGGGCATGGCAGGGCTGAGAGACAGAGGGGTAGCCTCCTGGCTCACCTGGCGGAAGTAACGGTTGCAGTTGATGTACTCGCGCTCATGGCCGTCCTGTAGCTGGTTGTGTTTGATGTAGAGCCACAGGGCCTGCATGATGGCAGCCCTCGTTTGGGTATGTACCCCCAGCAGTCTTGCCAACCGGGGATCCAATTTGTACTGCGGAGGCTAGGGTTGGACAGAGAGTAGTCAGAGAAGGGAGGGTCCTGTGAAAAGCCACAGAACAGCAGGCAAGGACAGGAGGTGTTTTATTAGGTGGTCGGGGCCTCTGGCACCTGGTGATCCAGCATGAGCAGGAGGGTGCACTTCACATTGAGGTCTCCAGGCCGCTTCACCTGGAAGCCATCCGTCTCCTGGGTGGTAGGCATCCGGTGCCACTGACAGAGAGCAAAATTTGTCACCCACAGGACCAGATCACACCCACTTCTGGCCTGGCCATGCTTGCACTTGGGCTCCCCATGCCACAGGTTCATGCTCACCTCCACCAGGTGATTGTCAGGCCCATAGAGTTCCTTGTCTAGCTCAATGACGAGGCTTTTAAAGAAGGATGAAAACTTCCTCTTCTGTTTACTCGGCTGGAGATAGAAGAGGGGGTGTATTTTTGGGGGGAGGGGGTGTTCTGTGGAACACTCAACCTTAAGCTTTTAGACGTGAGTTTGGGTTACTTCAGAGCCTAAGCCTGAAGGAAAGGGGCAAGCTAGAAACTGACTGGAAAGATCAAGATCAAGCACTCTCCTAGCCTAGATGCTGTACTGCCCTCTGCAGGAGTACTGCTGAATAACCACACAAGTTCTTAGCCCCAAATTGGCTTGGCACTGCACCGTGACACCTCCAACTACTCCTCTTCTAAGCACCCAAGGATCTAGCCCCAATCCCTTTTTTGTGTGTAAAGCGGGAGTTGGGGAGGCTGGGAGTGGGAGGCACACCTGGCAGTTGTAGCAGTGCTCAGACTATATAGAGAAGGGATTGAACCTGCCATATGCAAGGCAAAAAAGCCCTCCTGTTGTACTTTCCAGCCCCTAGGCCCAATTAAATCCACACAGACAACTTCCCTCCAGCACCTCCCTCACATCATCAACTCACATCATCCAGCAGTTTTCCCTCTACTCGGAGTTCCCAAGAAGCCACCTTGTCCCCGGCTGGGGTTGCCCCAGGGGTTCCTGTAGCTCCAGTGCTGTCACCTTCCACCTTGCTGGGACTGAACGTGTTGGAAATATAGATCCGCAGTTTCCGTTTTTGCTAAAGGAAGAAAGACAGCAAGAGGTGGACCAAAGCAGCAGGAAACCATGGTGCCCAAATGCCCACTTCTAAGCTTAACATTGAGTATCCCCTGAGGAAGAGGAACAAAAGGACAGAATCTCAATCTTGACCTTCAAGGAAATCTCAATTTTATAGAAACATACATATGGCCAACAATTCCCCCAGCAGAAGACGGGATACAACAGGGCTACCAAACAAATCAGACTTCTGGCTCATGTTCTGTCTTGGTTTGGGCTTTCTGGGCCTCACCTGGCAATGCTCAGGGCTTACTTCTGGCTCTGTGGCCAGGGATCACTCTGATGACCATATATAGTGATGGGGGGAGCAAAATGGGATTGCCTGTATTGTTGAACTCCTGTATTCTATCTGGGTCTAAATAGATGCTCACCATTATCCCAAACATCCTTGTCTCCTGGAAAACCTGTCACTTGGAATTGTTTTATCTTTTTTATTTTTTAAAAGTAGAGGTGGGGTTTTCTCCAGGGATTTGACTCACTCCAGGCAGTGAGTCAAAAACCATCGGTATCTAAACTAACATTCGGACCAGATTCTGACCACCTCCAAGCATTTATGTCTAAAATCATGAACCAGCCTCCAAGTGCATGCATATATACAAATGACTAAAACAAAACGTCACAAAACACAACATTATATTACAATAGTGTTTACGCAGCTCTGACTATGAAATATTACCTCCTTCTTTGGGGGAGTTGGGAGCCATGCCCCCGAGTGCCCAGGAGCTATTCCTGGCATTATGCTCAAGAGTGACCCCTAGTGGTACTCCAAAGATCATATGAGGTACCTGCCATCCAAGCCAGGATCATGCAAGGTAGTTGCATGCAAGACAAGTGCCTCACCTGCACTCTCCAATCCTAAGAAGCATCTCTGTAAAAACTTCCTATAACTTTATTAAGTATCTCCCTAAAAATAAGTTAGGACTCCCTCCCTTAATGGAGTTGGTGCCGCAGAAGGGAAAGCAGAACCAAACCAGGGGGAGGCTCGGGTAGGAATAACTGGCTGCACACACCGTCAGAGGCTTTTTGATGGCCTCCTGGATCTCCATTCGCTTTCGAGCAATGGTTTGGTCCAGCTTCCTCTCAAAAGCCAAGAGATCCATGTACGCCTGAGACTCTGGGACAAGTTCCCGTATCTGGAAGAAGAAGGAATCCTTCAGTTTGTTTCCGCTAGGGTGCTGGGATGAGGGAGAGACCACCCATGGCCTGCCACAGGTACCTGCCCACACCCCTTCCCAACACTCACACGCTGAGGTAGAACCTTGTCTGCCATCTTCCTCCTCTTCAGCCTGGGAGGACAGAAACCCCATAAGTGGACAATGGTTCAAAGGACACACACGCTCCTCTAAACACACCCCAGGCCCCTTCCAAACCCCAGGCATGGTCATCAGGCAGCACACTGGGCCGAAAACCTGCACCATCAGTACTGGTGAGCAGGAGGGTGGAGAAACGGAGCCATCTTACCCCCGGCGCTGGGCAGGCATCGGGGGCTGGGCCTGGGGCACCAGCAAGCGTTTTCGGAATGGGTCCATCATGGTGGGTGGCATGCCAGGTCGAAGTGGAGCCGCTGCACCAAAAGGGGAACCGGTAGGGAGTCCCACCTGCAGGCCAGCCATGGGCATGCGGCTCCCAGGTGACATGCCCGGCCGCTGCGGAAAATACGGCAAGGGGGGTGCGTAAGTCAAGGGCAGGGCCCGACGTGGCCCGAAGCCCATTCCCTCCATCCCTCTCCTGGGCCAGGTGGACAGAGCAGCACGGTGTGGATCTGGGCTGGAGGGGCAGGAACAAAGGGGAGCAGGCGGCTGGGAGCAGAAGTGTAAACCACACCTGCCCCACCCCCTCCAACCGCTCTGGCAGCCTTGCCAGCGAATGGGGCCTCCAGAGCCCAGGGGTGGGCGGAGATCTGCTGCAGAGGGAAGGGCCCCGGGGACTCCTGCGGGCCCCATCGCCACCCTCCAAGTCCCAGCACGCTGAGCTCCTGCTCCCCAAGATAAGCAGGTGCTGGGGCCCTCCAGAGGCCATCAGAGGTTGCCAGTTCAGACCACCTTCACTTGAAGAAGCTCAGCAGGAAGGTGACCTGCAGGGTGCTGCAATGGAAGCGAGCTGACAGGCAGGTCCCTGAGAAGGCTGGGAAGAAAGGCAGCAGTCCCAGGTGAGCAAGCTCCAACAGGACAGGAGGCCAAGGCATGTCAGTTCTACCTACTAGTGGGAGCAGCCTGGGGCAGAGACCAGAGACCATCTGGCCACCAGATGGCCCCACTTAGATCTCTTCCCGCCCTCCTCCCCTTATTGCTTGGCCCCCCAGGACGCCTGCCGAGAGGGCAGCTGGCACTGAACTCTGCCCGTTTGTGGCCCATATGCACCTGGTAGCGGATGGGCTCAGTCTCCACACAGTCCCCGCCATCCCAGATAGGACAACAGACAGATGAGGTGTGAAGCAAGGGTCCAAGTCCAAGTCTTGGGAACAGATAGGACAGGCACCTCAAGAAACCTGCAGAGCACTTCCCGGTGCCAGGCCCCAGTCACCATTTGGGGGTAGTCTCAGACCCCCTTCACCCTTTGCTGTGCTTGCTGCCTGCAAGGCCTGTCTGGCAGCTCTGCCTCGAACACACTGTCCCTGGCAGCCTCACAGGGCTGGCCCCAGGGCCCAGATTATGCAACCCAGTACAACCAGCCAGCCCAGCCAGGCAGGGTGGGTCCGCCACCAAATCAAGGACCCCTCACCCACACAACACAGAGATGATTTTTCCTCTGCTTCACCCAATACCACCCCTGTTCTCACTAGGAGAGAGGTGGAATGGGGAGTTAATGCGGGATCCTTGAGAATTCCGCAACACTAAGCCCCCCTCATCAGGAAGCGATTCATCTGAGATGCTGAGAAGCTAAAGGCAGCCTGATTGAAGGCCCTAATGAGCCATGGCCAGAGATGACAGAAAACAGCTCAGTATGGTCTCTGCAGGAAGGCCAGGCTCCAGATCCTCCAGACCAGACAGTTTCCAGTTTCTCCACCCAAGCACCTGAGCCAAAGGACAAGGAACAAAGCAGAGCTGAGACCTCCAGCTGTACCCAGGGACCCGCAATCCCCAGAAGCTGTTCCCTGGGGCATTCACAACTCAGCCCCATGCTGCCCTATTCCCGGGACCAGGTGGCATAAGCAAGGTCTGGAACAGACACCACTCTCCCCTCCCCACCCCCTGCCCTACCATCTGCTCCAGACTCCACTGCAGAAATCCCTACCCCGCTGCTCAGCCAGGGCCCCAGCCATAAGAGACTGCGCACAGTTCAGAAAAGTCCCAGCGCAGCTTTACCAAGCTGCACGTGTCGACTTGAAAGCCTGGTAACCCTCCTCTGCAGATGCACAGCCCAGAAACTGAACTCTCAAGCTCCCAGCCTCCTGGCCAGCAGGCTTGGATCTGAGCACCAAACCCCAAAGCAGGCAGCAGCCCCCTCTTCTCCTGCCCTGGCCATGTCCCTGACTGAAGGGCCACCACCTGGGATGGTGGGGCCAGGAAGCTCCTGGGCCTGAGGGTCCCTGAGAAGAGGCCCTTCCTTGAGAATAAAATACGGAATTCCGGGGGCCGGAGAGATAGCATGGAGGTAAGGTGTTTGTTTGCCTTTCATGCAGAAGGATGGTGGTTCGAGTTCCGGCATCCCATATGGTCCCCCGAGCCTGCCAGGAGCCATTTCTGAGCATTACGCCTGGAGTAACCCCTGAGCGCTGTCGGGTGTGACCCAAAAATCAAAAACCAAAAAACAAAACACAGAACCCCACAGTAAGCCTCCCCACTGAGTTGTTTCCATGTGAGGTTTAGATTTTTTTTTTAATTCTTTATTATAAGGGCCACTCTATTATTGGGACTTTGTAGGATTCAGGGTCACTTTGGAATCATTCAGCCTAGAGGTGCTTAGGGGTCCCAGGACACGCTCAGTGGTGCATGCTGAGGGAAAGTGAGGTGCCTGTGGCTGATCTTGGAGCTTTCAACTGCCCCCCCCCCCCTTTTTGGAAACGACTCAGCTAACCCACAGCTAGAACATTAGCTGTCCTATTAGCCTCCCTTATTGCCCAACATCCATGCTCCCCCATCTCCACTCCCACACAGCAACCCCTTTTCTTCCCAGGGCTGCAGTCCCTCCTTCTGGAGTCACAACGCTGGGCCTGGAAAGAGGCCAAAAAAGGACTCGCATCCAAGCAGCCCAGTGCGAGGGGTCAGTCCTCCCCCACGCACAGGAAAGTACAAGGCTCTGCGGGGTTCTAGGCGCCCAAGGCCGGCAAGAAATGGGAGCCAGGGAGGCTGGGAGTCTCAGCAGCAAAATGGGCCCACGAATCCCCACTGTGAAAGAGCGTGTGCTAGAGCTACATCCCAATTTCAGTGCCTGGGGCCACACAGTCAACACCCCACAGACTGTTTTCTTTGAAGGGAGGCGAGAGTTCGAGAGACGAAGAAGGGTGCTTGCTTACTGTCCCCTGGTAGGCATGTGCAAAAAGCGGGGTTCGGTGTCCCCACGTGGGACGTGCTCATTACCCCATGGGGTGCCGGATTCACCTGGCACCTTCGCCTAGAGACGGGCTCGAGGAGGGGCCAGCGGAGTCCTTTTCCCGGCCCACTCTCCCGCCCTGCTCCTGCGAGAAGCCACCTCTAAAAGCCCGCGCGCACATGCAGGTTGCTGGGGCTGGAGCAACTTCGGAACCTCCCGAGCTAACGAGGAAAGCGGCTTGAGCGGGAACCGGAAAGGCGCTGCAAGGCCTTAAAGACTTAGTTAAAGGGCAGACCTGGGGGGGGGGGGGTGTCAGGCCGAGTTCCCCAAGCTGACCCCAGCACTCCGCCTGTCTCTCGGCGGCCTTTGAAGCTGCAACCTGAGCCGCTCCTCCGCAGCCCTGCAAGCCCCACGGACGGGGTCGGGACCGGCCGACCCTTTGAAGCGGCTCGAGCCGGCCGGCAGCGCGCCAAGGGGAGTCTGCCAGCCCAGCATGGGGGGCCCCCAGCCCTGCTTCGGCCGGGCCTCACCTGTCGGTGCGGGGCTGACTTTCCCCCGCACTGGCTGGAGCCCCCGGCCCGGGCGGCGCCTGCCCTGCCAGTGTGGCACCAGGCCCCGCTTCCTGCTCCCCAGCAGCTGGGAACCATCTCCTCTCCCGGCTCGGCTGGCCCGGGCCGGGGGCCAGCGCGGGGTGACCCCACAGTGCAGGGTCTGGGGTGGGGGGCCTGGCCCGCCCCAGCCCCCCTACAGCAGCAACTCTGCCTCCCCCAGGACCCCCAGCCGACCCGGCCGCCCTGCCCGCGATCGGGGGGTCCCGGCCGGCTCTCCACCACCCAAGCCGAGTCCGAGGGGTCCCGGCCCGGCGCCCCCTGGCCCCCGCGCCTGCCTCCCGGACCCTCCCGGCCTCGCCCCCGGCTCACCTGGTACTGCGCCGCGGGCCCCGCAGGGCCCATGGGGCGGAAGGCGGCAGCCCCCGGGCCCACCACGCCGCCAGCCGGCCCCGGGCCCCGCAAGGCCGGCACGGGCAGCATCCCGGGCCCCCCGGGCGGAGGCGGTGCCCCCAGGGCCGCGGCCACGGCGCCGCCGCCGCCGGGGCTGAGCGGGGGCAGCGGGAACCCGCCCGCGCCTCGGCCCGACATCGCTCCGGGAAGTCCCGCCCGCCCGGCGCTGGCCGTGGCGGAGTGGCCCGATCCGGCTCCGCGCCTGGCCGACCTCGTTCCGGGTCCGGGGTGGCGGATCCGGTTCCGGGATTTCCCCGCCCAAGTGCGCGAGCTTCGGGCCGCGCGGCCGAGGCTGGCTCCGCTCCTGCCCGGGAGACTCCGGCTCCGGGATCTGCCACCGGCCGGCCCGCTCGCCCAGCCCGGGGCCTCCGGGGGTTTCGCCGCCCCGGACCGGTTACCCGGAAGCCGCAGGACTCGGCCCCGCCCCGCCCCGCGCTAGGCCACGCCCACACGCCCCGTCGCGCCAAGGCTGTCTCCTCAAACCCCGCCCCATCTTGGGACACGCCCACAACAAGCTCCGCCCCCAACCAACATGCTGCCCCGCCCACAGCTCTGGGCCCGCCCTTCGCTGGAGGGGCGGGGCGGAAGCTGGCCGCAAAATGTGATTCGCTGGCGGAGGTCACGTGGCGCTCTCCGGTTGACCCGGTGACGCCACTTTCTTGGTGTCCGCGCCTCCCTTAGGCATTCGGTCGCGCTCTTTGCAAACAGTTTTGCAGAAGGACAGCGGTTCGAATCCCGGCATCCCATAGGGTCCCTAGCCTGCCAGGAGCGATTTCTGAGCGTAGAGCCTGGAGGAACCCCTGAGCGCTGCAGTATGTGGCCCCCCAAAAAAAGAAAAGAAAAGAAAAAAGTTTTGTCAAGAGTCACTTTTGCACCGTCCACATGGAAGTCTTAACTTACTTAGACCTGCTCTCTAAAGGCAGAGCGGAGGTCAACTTGACTTTCTTGAAAAGCCCCTCCTGGCATCTCAGAGCTGCCCAGCGACTTAGGTGCTTGCGGACTCGATCCTGCTGCTGCGTGCGAGACTGATTTGGCCCAGCGCCCATATGACCTACCATGTTATTGCATCCAGGCGCTCACTACTGCATTCCACGAAAGAATGGTCTCAAGGCTAATGAACTTTACATTGTTAAGAAGTCTTCCTGCAGTTAAGGTTTTTCTCCAGGATTTATAGGTCCAGGCCTATAAACCACTTGTTTGAAAGTACAACAAAATAAAGTGTTTCCTGGAGGCCGGAGCGATAGTAGAGTGAATAGGGTGCTGGCCAACCCGCATCCGATCCCTGGCACCTCTTATGGACCCCTGAGCAGTGCTAGAGGTGATCCCAGAGTACAGAGTGAAGAATAAGTCCTGAAAATAGTTGGATGTGATCCCAAAAATAGTAAACTGTTTCTTCTATGACAAGGAACCAGTGGGTTTCTCCTATGCTAAAGGCCAATGATTTCAAAATATTTTTTTTATTTCTAAATATTAATGGTCTTTGCCTTGCGCACATAGCCAACCAAGGTTCAATCCCCGGCATCCCATATTGTTCCCAGAGCCTGCAGGAATGAGGCTTCCAGGACTTTTTCCTGAGCACAGAGCCAGGAGTAACCTGTAAATATAGCTGGATGTGACCCCAAAACAAAAACCAAATTCATTTTAAATGTAGATACTGATTTTGTAGCTCTGAAGGACTCATGATTCTGCATTTCCAACTCTATGCTTTTGAGTTGCTGAAACATTTTTCTGTATATAAATCTCTTGATTTGCTTTGATTCCCAGCCAAGTTTGTACCATAATTCCCCAAATCCTGTTTATAGAACAGTCCTCCAACTTTTTATAGGAATGAGTTGGCTCTGCTCTGTCTTCCTGGTATCTTTCCTCTGATGATAAACCCTACTGCTTTTGCTATACTAGCTCTTGGTGTCCTTAGAGATCTCACTCCTATTTCTCCCCAAAAGTTGCTAGCTCAGTCTGAGTTATCTGAAATTGTCAATTATTGGGAGATTGGAGCAATAGTACAACAGGTAGGACACTTGCCTTACACACAGTTTACCCAGGTTCAATCCCTGGCATCCCATATTGTCCCCCGAGCCCACCAGAAGTAGCCCTTAAGCACAACTAGGTGTGGCTGAAAAACAAACAACAACAACATAAAAAAAAAAAAAACCTCTGTCATTGAGAGAGCCCTTTAACAGGGAGGGTCTTGGGGCCAGAGAGCAGCTGCAGGACCTAAGGTGGTTAGTTCGAATCCCAGCATCCCACATGGTCCCCGTGCCTGCCAGGAGCTATTTCTGAGCAGAGAGCCAGGAATAACCCCTGAGCATAGCCGGGTGTGGCCCAAAAACCAAAACAAACAAACAAACAGGGAGGGTCCTGATGGTTCATTTTGAGCCCCTAGCCTAGAACAACAAACAGCTCTAGAATAAGTCTACCAAATGAAGCCAGCTATCTCC
>PVKC010031916.1:0-14390 GCA_004027635.1 Crocidura indochinensis | reverse complement strand
AACCTAAGTCTTATGTCTTTAGATTATATTATGTGCTGCTAAAAAATAGTATGTACCACAATCTGGAGATTTGGGGGACAAAGTAATTGTACATGGGCTCTGTTTTGTTTTTCTTGTTCATTGCTGAAAGTTCAAGACTGAGATATCATCAATGGGACAACTGAGAATTCTGTTTATGCGTGATTGTCCTTCCACTGTATCTTTACCCTTTCCTCTTTGCATCTCTGTTCTCATAATAAAAAATTAAAAAGTTAAAAAAAAAAAAAAAGAAAATAAAGGTTCACAAGCCAGAGTATAAATTGAGTTAGAAGTGTGCTAAATTCTAGAGATCTAATATATAGCATTGTGATTCCAGTTAGTTATACTTTTCATATGCTTAAACATTGCTAAAAATAAAACTTAAATATTCTTACCTTGGGGCCCGGGAGATAGCATGGAGGTAAGGCGTTTGCCTTTCATGCAAAAGGTCATCGGTTTGAATCCCGGTGCCCCATATGGTCCCCCGTGCCTGCCAGGAGCCATTTCTGAGCATGGAGCCAGGAGTAACCCCTGAGCACTGCCGGGTGTGACCCAAAAACCAAAAAAAAAAAAAAAATTCTTACCACACTTACTAATTAATGATTACTTTGTGTGACGTCTTCTGAAAGAGAAAATTATTATCTATTACAATTCAGGGAAATGGATGCAGTTCTAGAGTTCTAGTAACTGAATTATCTCATTGTCCCATAGGCATGAAAAAAGGTACACCTACAACCTTTGAGAGAACTTGCTGACTTGGCAGGTTTGTCTTGCTGCTCCAGACCAGAAGCGGTCACCTTCCTTCCCCGCTTCTCAAAGGACTCTCAAAGAACAGTCCTCATCCTGCAGCCAAACGCTCTCAAATTCAGCAGTTATTCTATCCTGCTTCACCTCTTAGGCCTTTATTTCTGTGAACCAAATAATAAACTGGTTTAACTTGTATCTTTTTTTAGAAAAACTATGAAATAAAAAATATTCTAGATCTTAAGGTAAATATTAACAAGCTGATCTTGAGAATATTAATCAAGAGATCTTTTCACGAGGAATTAGAGGTGTCTGTAGCCTGTTAGCCTTTAAATTAGTTCAGAGATATGCATGCTTTGTTGAAAAATTCCTTGTAAAATGTGTTGTATTCTATTAAGTTTTGATATTAAGTATAAAAAGAAGGTAATAATTTACTTCATTTTTAATTACATTGAGATCAGATGCATACTACTATAAACTTGAATTCATTTGTTCCTCTGACCAAATTTTATTTATATATCTGTTTGAGAACTTCACTTGCTGGTGTTCAGGGATTACTCTTAGTAGTCCAAAGGGACCAAATATGTAGTGTTGAGGATAAAATGGAATTGGCTGTATGGAGTCAGACTGTTGACTATCTCTTCAAACCATTTATTTATCTATGTTTTATTTCAAATCACTAAAATGGTTTTTTAATGGGTATGAGGAGACTTACTATAGATATGGAGTCTCACTATAATCTTTGGTTAATTTTTATTTGTTTAGTAGTCACACAGGATGATGCTCAGGAGTTACTCCTGGTTCAGTGCACAGGAATTACTCCTGGCAGGGCTCAGGGGACCATATGTTGTCTGTATCAGAGATTCAATCCACATCAGTAATGTGCAAGTTCCATGCCTTACCCCTGTACCATCTCTCCAGCCTTAAATCTTTAGTTAAAGATTGATCAGTAAGGGGCTGGAGCGGTGGCGCAGTGGTAGGGCATTGCCTTGCATCTGAATGACCTAGGACTGGCCGTGGTTTGATCCCCGGCATCCCATATGGTCCCAGAAGCCAGGAGCAATTTCTGAGCACAGAGCCAGGAGTAACCGCTGAGTGTCACTGGGTGTGGTCCCCAAAACAAAAAAAAAAAATTGATCAGTAAGTTTATGTGGGTACATTGTAGAATGGTAAGAATTCTAGGGGAAAAAAGCAAAAGAAATAACTGTAGGAATTTCTACAGCCCAGACAGGGCCTGGGTTAATTTGTATTACTTGTTTGTTTGTTTGTTTTAAGTACTCTAATTAGAATTTGTAGAATAAGAGGGGAAATAAGTGGGAATCCATCTCTTGTTCTTGTTCTTTGAAGAACATTTTCAGGTATTCATTATAATATAAGATTGCAGCTGTGAGGTTTTTTAAAAAAATTAAATGATCCTTATTATGTAGAGGTATGTCCATCTTATACATGTTTGTTGAGACTACTTAATATTATAAATGTATTTTTAAGTTTATTTCATGCCATTCTGCAGCTATTGGAATGATTTTTATTCTTTAATTTTTTAATTACTTTTATTCGGATTTTTTTTTTTAATTTTTGGGTCATACCCAGCAGTGCTCAGGGGTTACTCCTGGCTCTATGCTCAGAAATCGCTCCTGGAAGGCTGGGGTGGGGGGGCATACAGGATGTCAGGATTTGAACCAACGTCCTTCTGCATGCAAGGGAAATGTCTTACCTCCATGCTATCTCTCTGGCTATTCTTTAATTTTTTTTAATTTTTTTTTTTTTTTTTTTGGTTTTTGGGTCTCACCCGGCAGTGCTCAGGGGTTACTCCTGGCTCCATGCTCAGAAATTGCTCCTGGCAGGCACGGGGGACCATATGGGGCACCGGGATTTGAACTGATGACCTTTTGCATGAAAGGCAAACGCCCTACCTCCATGCTATCTCCCGGGCCCCATATTCTTTAATTTTTTAATATTGTAAATCACTTTGATTTCTAAAAATGTTAAATAATCCTTGACTCTCTGAGAGAAATCTCACTTCAATATGGTGTTGATCCTTTTAAAGTATTGAATTCAGTTTGCTTAAATTCTGTAGAAGATTTTTCATCTATATGCTTCAGAGGTATTTTTGTTCACTAATTTTTGATGTGGCATCCTTATCTGGTTTGGGAATCAGTGTAATGCTGGTCTTGTAACTGAGTTTGGATGTGTTCCCTAATCTTTTTTTTTTTTTTTGACAAAAATCTTGAGAAAGATTTATATTAATTCTTCTTATTGAGTGTTGTGGACTTTACAAGGTCCTGGGTTTCCATTTGTTGGGAACTTTGTTTGGGGGCCACACCTAATAGTGCTCAGGGATTACTCCTGGTGCAGTGCCCAGGTGATTGTTAGAGGTATAGAGGCAGAGGAAATATGTAGTGCCAGGAACCCAGAGGATCTGACAGGCAAAGCCTGCTTACCTCTGAGCATCTCTTTGAACTTGTTAGTTACTGATCCAATATCTTTAATAGTAATTGGTTTACTCAGATTTCTAGTTCTTTATGATTTATTCTTAATAGGGCCCATGCTTCTAAGAACTCATTCATTTTTTTCAAGGCTGTCAAACTTGCTTGTATAAATGTTAGTAATAATCTATTACAGTGCTTTTTTATTTCTGTAGCAACAGTTATGATATTTTGTGTTTCATCTTGTATTTTTATGTAACTGAAACTTCTCTTTTTTATTGTGTATCTAGACACAGTGTCAACTTTGCATTTCAAAGAAATAACTTCAGTTTCATCAATATTTTCTATGATCTTTTTAGTAACATTTAACTTTTCCATACAATTATTTTATTTGCACAAGTTCCATGAGATTCAAATTGCTTATTTAATTGCTTTTGTTTCTTGATGTAGGTATTTATTATAATGCTCCCTTTGTGAACTTCTTTTGATATATCTTATACTATTAGTGTGTTGTAGTTGTGTCAAGGTATTTTTATGAGGAAGGGAGAATTGGTCACTATTGAATGACAATACAAAATCTATTTATTTAAAGATTTTTCTCTTATCGATATATTTTTGATATTAAATGATTTTATATAAACATGATAATTAGCCAAATATAAAAAAAAACATTTAAGTGTACTGTGATACTGACAGAGTCAGAACTTGAGAAATAGAAAGTAAAATCATTTAGTCTAAATCTTTGTTGGGGGATAGGTCCTCCAAGCTGTGATTAGGGTTTTTTTAGGGCTACTACCAATAAATCTAAGCCCACTGAACATTCAGTAGATACTATGGCCAAGATACAGTATTTCTTGAACCCTACATGCCAGGAGTCACCCTATATCACTTCAATAGTGCCTGGGGCCTCCTGGGTTACATCCAGAAATCCTGAGACAGAGAAGGTATGTAGTATTAGGGATGAGGTCCCGGTATCATTCATGTAAGGCATGTGCCCTAATGCCTGTACTATCTCCCAGTCCTAGAGCCTTCTATATTAAAATTAATCTATATGGAAGGACTTGAAATAGCTCTAAGTAGCAAAATTAAAGGAGTTGAAGGGGGAAAGACAAAAGCTCTAAGATAAAAAGAATGGAACCACTGGAAAATAATGACAGGTAGAAAGTAGGCTATAAATAAATGAACAGCAAGCCAGAGAGCTATGGGATGAGTTCAAGAGGAGTAATAGAAGAGTCACTGGTGTTCCTGAAGAACAGGAAGGCAAATGTGATGAAGAAACAATAATTAAATAAGTCATTGACAAGAATTCCTAAAAGTTGAGGATTATAGGCACTGAGTTACAAGAGACTCAGAGTCCCAGCAAAATACACTCAACTAGGTTCATTGTACTCAAAATGACAAAAGTCAAAGATATAGACAAAATATTGAGAGCATAAACATCAGAAAAAGGAACTTACAAGAAAAATTCATGAGATGTACAGCAGATCTATCAAATAAAACTGCAAGCCAGAAAAATATGGAAGGATATATTGCAAAATCTCAAAAATAATGAACACCTCACCAAGCATGCTCTATTCAGCTACATTGCCATTCTAATTTTTTTTAAAGAAATTTAGATAGTAAGAGCTTCACAGATAGGCAAACAGCTTAGGAAATTCAGAGCCTTGAAACCAGTTTTTTAAAGTCTTCAAAGAGCTTCTCTTTGACTGAATGTATCCTGAACTATTGTAGTAATTAATCGTGATTAAGAAAGATATGTTTTAGTTCTATCTTGCTATGGTGTTTTATCATAAAGAATTAATGTCATATTTATATTAACTAAAACCACTTAGCAATCAGTCATCATAAATTGAATTTGATTTATTTTCTGATCATTCCACTTGCTGTTCCTTTCCATTTTGCTGTGTTTGTAGGGTTCAATCAAGCAAATTTATGAATTAAATTTGTTATACATTTATGTGGCCTGAAAGCTCACTTGAGGAAATAAACAGAGCTGATCATAAAACTAACCTCATCCATTTCCCTATTCTCAGGAATTAATTGCATGCCCAGTCAGCTACTGAATATCTAAAATCATCCTTCTCCCTACTACAAAAATTTATTTCTATGAAATTAATTTTCAACATTGTACAATATATTTTGGAATTTGACCTTCTACAATGATTTCAGAAGGCAATCAAGCAGGCATAGGCTTGAGAATTTCAAATCATATAGCCAGAATAGAACACACTCTGCAGGTCAACTTGGCTCAATTCCTATGTCCCCCAAGTCTCTCCCTGTAAAGAGTTTTAGAAATAGAAGTGCGTTTAAAATTTCTGCTTCCAAGTAAAAATGAAATCACAGGCAGTCTTGTTTTGTCCTGCAGATAAATAACAAAAACAAAAGTGGGGTGGGGAAGAAAGTGCCCTGCCAAAGGCACAAGCTAAATAGAAAATAGTCTACCAGTCTCATGATTCTCAGTCCATTCCTCTTTTTCCTTCCTAGTTTCCCCCTTTTAAAAGAAAAATACATTTGCTAAAATATATTTAGCAATAGAAACTGAGAATGCTCTTCCCTGGAAAGTAAAGAGCAATCCATTATTATGTTTTCCTCCTTTTACTTTTTTTAAGCCAGGAAGACGTCATAAGGTTTGGCACAAGAATAAAAAATTTTGTTCCATAAGAATTATTAAGGCCCTTTATAAGTCTGAACACCCTTAAATGTATATGTCTCACTAATACAATGTCTTTTACAAATTAAACTTTTTAATATGATAAAAAAATCTTTGTATACTTTGTATAAATCTTAAAAGAAATATAGAAAGTAAGAAACTATAGGAAGTGAGAAACAACAAAAAGACTGATTGAAGGCTTGATGAAATTATTACTCTTGAGCTGATTTGGTAGGGTTCAATCAAATTTCTTCTTACCCCCTGCCATACCTTAAATAAAACCAACTAGTCTATTTTCTTACCCAGCTGAAAACTCAGTCAAAGGCTAGTAGCTCAAATATCCTCTGTTGCCTTTAATACAAACTGCATTTTGGGTTATTGGCTGCTAAATTATACACACATGAAATTGCCTGGCACCTTTAAACTGTTTCAGTATTTTATTGAGACACACTTCAAATACTTGCTCCTGAATAGTAATTTGGGTCTGTTCTTTCATTCACACCTGCAAACAGCTGCAGGCAATCTGCAAACTCTGCATTGCCCACAGGTGTTTGTACAGAAGATGGGTGGAAAATGCTGGGTAGAAACATAGTACTATCAGAAATAGTCCTAATACCATTACTTCAGTTTCTCCTGTGCACCCACTGACTGTTTCTTGTAATGAAAAGGAATGAATAATGGTGACAATTAGTCACAAAAGTAGCCCTTCGTTCCCTAACTCTTTTTCCCAGCAACTTCAATGGTGAGCCTGTGAACTATAATTATTTCTAAATCTCTAATGTAACCTAACTTTATATTTGGCAGTATGTCAGAAAATATGAATTAATTAAAATGCCATGGAAGATGAAGCAATCAGAAATACAAATGTGGTCTCAATTTAAAAAAAACAACAAAAGATTAGGTCTTACTTTATGAATACAGAGGCAAGAAGATTTTACCAATAGACATACGAGAGACAAAAATCCAGGAGACTAGGATCTTGCTGATACTATTTTCTCCTATATGATTTGTTTAAGATTTAGTATTCAAATTTTTCCCTGTTTGAATTATTTTCTATGTGTACTGTAGGATAATGATCTAGTTTAACTCTTTATGTATGGCAGTCCAATTTTCTCCATAGTGCTTATCAAAGAAACTTGCATTTCTTCATTGTATCTATGTTTTTGACTTCTTTGTCAAAATTGGTCACAGATTATGGACATATATATATTCCCACTGATAAATGGTTGGATAAATGAGTGCATAATAAAATAGTGCATAGGCATAATATAATACTACTTAGATATAAAAAAGTTTAAAAATATTGCTATTGTTAATGACATGGATTGACCTAGAAGAAATTATGCTGCTGAATAATACAGATAAATTTTATTTACAGTGGAAGATTAAAAAGATAAGCAAATGAACAAAATATCAAACAAAACAAGAAGTAAATTATTAGATAGAGAACGTATTAGCAACTACCAGAGGGTGAGTAAAATAGCTAATAAAGATGAGTTATATATTGGCAGAAACAAGGTCTCTGGATGTAACTGTGATGTACAGTACAGATGTAAAATTATAATGTACACTTGAAAGATATAAAATGTGATAATGGCATTCTTTTTAGAAAATATTTATTTGGGGGTGGATTACTCTCAGAAATGCTCAAGTATTATTTCTGATGGTGCTCGAGGGAGCATATGGAATGTAGGGTGTGGGACACATGCTGTCCACTCTCAAGGAAAGCCACTACTAGCTGTACTATCTCTCCAGTCCAAAATGTGTTCATTTTTTTAAAATATTTTTTTTATTTTGATCATAGTGGCTTACATATCTTTCACATTAGTATTTTAGGTACATATTAACATTGAATCAGGGGAATACCCACCACCAGGTTTGCCCTCCCACCTTCCCCATTCCCTTTCTGCATCCCATATCCTCCACCATCACCCCCAGGCTGCTAGAGTAGGTGGTCCCCTCATTGACTAGCTTACTATCAGTGATCATACATCTGTTTGATCCTGGTGCCCTCCCTTGTTTCTCCCTCTATTTGAGAGGCTATGCTAGATAAATCGAGTTATGTGGTTTTGTTTGAGGGAAAGAAAAGCCATAGAGTGGGGTAAAGATTAAGCCCAAAAAAAAAAAAAGAATTAAAAATAAAGTAAAATAAAGATATTCTGAAAATGGGTGGAGTCCTTCTAGTGGCTATCAGCCTCAGTTTGAGAGAGGACATGAAAAATGTAATTGAAACACCATATCAATACAAAAATAAGTGTCAAATTAGATATCCAGTGAGCCCTACAGCAATAAAGAGAAGCATCACGCAACAGTCTCAGTTCTGAATTCAAATCATGCTGGAGTGCAAAAAAAAAAAAAAAGAGAGAAAGATAAGTAAAATAATATGAAATACAAAAGGAGGGATCAACTTCAATATCTACACCGAAATAAGGACGTCAAAAAAAACAATCAATAAATATACATATATATATAATTTTTCCCTTTTTTCCCCCTGCATAGACACAGTAACTCTTGGGGATATTATAGAGGGAATTCACTTGACCTAGGAGATACATGGTTTCTCCATCCCTGAAGTATACTGTCATGGGATTAACTATAGACTCCTTGCATGATCATTTACTCTACCCTCGGTGCTTTTGTGGTGTATGGAAGCCTTCTGCTTCGTCATGGATGGTAAAATCAGACCTCTGTATCTAGAGATCTTGGTGACTGTGCAGCTCAAAGAATGGAGCTTATGATGAAGGCTTTCTTTTTCTTTTCTTTTTTTTTAAATGCCAAAAGAAAGTTTAATAAATGCCAAAATATCTCATTATAATATCAACTCAAATAGTGCCACATTTTTTTGTTTTTGTTTTTCCTTTTGGAGTAGCATTGGGCCAAACTTGTCAATGCTCAGGGGTTACTCCTGACCCTACATTCTGGAATCACTCCAGCAATGCTCAGGGCAACATATAGGATGCTGAGGATCAAAATCCTAGTTCAGTAGCAAGAAAAGCAAGCATCTTAACAGCCATGCTTTTTCTCTGGTCCCAAACTCCAACATTTTCTTTATCACTTTAAGAGTCAGTCAAGATGTAAAATCAACAAGCTTTGAAAATTGTTTTTATTACTGGTAACATAGTCAGAACATGAATCTCAGAGTTAAATTCTTTTACAGAATTATTCATATTCTTTTGGTTATTAGTTTGGCATGCAACAGAATCAATGTAAATGAAAAATAATATATGTAAAGGTAATAAAAATGCTTTTCCCCCACACCACAAATTAATCGGTCTTTTCAAAAGCTTTTCAAGAGAAAACCTTTCTCTTCAAAATGAAAAATAATGTAGCCAGTTTGTTGTCTTTATCTTCTCACATGGATCACTGAAATAAAGTAATGCAACCTGTTGAATGTTGGAAGAAGAAAAATGGTTGATAACTCTTTTAATTTAAATATGACCATTTTCTTTTCTAAAATGCTTGCTTTAAAAAATTAAACAAGCAGAAGATCATTATGTACTCTGCAATTTTATTGGACAATTAGATAGATGGGAGAGAAAGCTAGAAGAGTAAATATAGACTTAAAAAAGTTGTAATTTGTATGTTTATGCATAGGCATGCAGAGAAGTACACATGTATGTGGCAGGCAGTGGTTAGGAGTTGGTTTCTTCTTGCTGGATTTTATGTATGTTTCTTTTTTGTTTTTTTTTTGTCTCCAAATATTATTTCCCATATTTATTTTGTAGGTTGAAGAGAAAAGAGGAACCTTCAGAAACATAAAACTATGTCAGCCTTAAGCATAACTCTCTAACAAAGGATTTCATAGAGGTGGTTCATATCTGTTTCCCGCCCCCCAGTTGGAGGAAATAAAATATAATCTCCTTGGAATAATGAGGGAGGGGCCATTCAGTGCAAGTGTCTTTGTATTCATTTATTTATTTAGAAACTTCTCAGCAATGTTCAGGGGACCCCAGAGTCTCTTCAGGGGATATCAGCCCCCTTAGCCTAGCAGTTCATTGCTCAGGAGCCTCCAGAGTTATGTCCTATGATTTTACACCCAATGTGGCCCTGAGATATATCTGTGATTGATTTCTGGGCCTCAAACATACAGATCTTTGAGCATATGCTCAAGGTCCTTCAATCCGTCTCCCTACTACCCTTTTATCAGTTTTAAATACAAACATGCCAGATTTGTGAGAATGACCGGACCCTACTGACTGTTGAAAACTACATTTACAAATAAAGATGTGTAAAATTGTAAATCCACTTATTCTAATTTCCCCTAAGATCCCAGACAATCTCTCATCTTTGTCAAAGAGGGAAAACTGTTCTTTTGCCTTTTAGACCTTCCTTATCATCTTTTGAGGTAATTTCCTTCTCATTTTAGAAGCACAATCCCCGTACTTTGTCAACTTTGTACTGTTAGACACCTGATAACTATGTTCTGAGGGAGGTTATGTTTCCCCCTCATTCATTTTGAAAATAATTGGCCACAGCCTTTATAAGTTAACAGAAATGCCCACGTGATACTGATTTTCTCTGCCTCTCTGTAACCTGACTATATGCTGCCGGTGGCTTTCTGTAATAATATCATCTTTGATGATACCGTCTCTGTGATTTCTCCACTCTGTGTAAAATTCACTTAGAAGAAACATTTGTTTTCTTGAAACCTAAATTGAGAATAGAGCTAACCCAAATTGTCCCGGAAGAACACTGCACCAGCTGTGATCACATTTTATTAGTAATAACTTCCTTAGCACCCATGTAGTGGACACCATCCTTCATTTTAAAACAAAACTCTACATTTGACTCAATTGCTTAAATTGAAAAGAAAGGTAGGAATGTTTGGTCTTTATAACACCAATACATTAGAGCATAATGAACTCTTCTGCTTTACATTTTGTCAAATAATATATGTGCGATGACATTGTAAATATGAATCCCCACTTCTAAAATTGCATATGCCTGACAGTAGTCTAGGCAATCAATCCAATTGATTCACTGCACAACTATAAAGGGATGTGCAGTTGCATCATAAAGCAGCAAAGCAGAAGTTGAATCTTCTGTGATTGTAGCACAAATTCATTTAAAAAGGAGAGAACGTTCTTTGATTGTTTCTAATTCAGAGAACTGTCAACAAAAAGATCATAGCCATCAGGATGAATGAACTGGAAAGGGAAATTTAGAATGTGTCGATTATACCAAGAACTTGTCTTCCTTTCTTTGAAGTTCAAGTTCCTTCACGTGGAAAGATGCTTTTTTTTTTTTTTTTGTGGTATTCCTGGCTATTAGGCAAGGTTAGATTAAACAATACAGTGCTTTGTATGTGTGCAGTGTCTTTCATTGGGGCTCTTTGTAAAGCTCTATACACACTTGTAAAACTTCATATCATTAGTTTTTTATTATTTGTAAAACAAAATTCAACAATCCAATTTAAGTGTTGTTATTCTCTATCAAACAGAACCATCATTTTCTGACGGTTTTCTGGTACATCTAAATTTTTTTTTGCTTGTTTCCTTTTTTTATTTAGTTATTTTCAAAACATTGGATTTGATGCTTTCTTATTCATTCAACTCAATGTTTTTCTGAATTCTTATTTTGACAACCTGAATTATATGACTTTTAATATTGTTAATATTATTTTTAAATGTGGTTCACAAAATGACTTTGCAAGCACAAGAAAAAGTCCCATAGGAATTATTTTATATTCTACCTGGACTTTTTCTATAGATTTTCTGTTTGTTATTCTCAGTTGCAACCCCCATATACCCTATTCTCCTTTTAATCACTTTGAGGTTCTCAAAAACTGTGGGGTTTCAAGAAGTAAAATCTGGGGCTGGAGAGATAGCACAGTGGTGTTTGCCTTACAAGCAGCTGATCCAGGACCTAAGGTAGTTGATTTGAATCCCAGTGTCCCATATGGTCCCCCCTGCCTGCCAGGAGCTATTTCTTAGCAGATAGCCAGGAGTAACCCCTGAGCACCACTGGGTGTGGCCCAAAAACCAAAAAAAGAAGAAGTAAAATCTCCAAGTTTTATTTTACTATTCTATATAAGCATAATTGGTTTGTTTAGTTAGCAGAGCACATTAAGTGCTATTCCTTTGATGTAATTTTTTAAATAGATTATTTCCATCATAGACATACAAATTGTAATTAGACATCTAGAGTAATGGCCAAAAGGAAAAAATACATGAAAAAGTACTCCCACCACTAATCATCAGGAAGATGCAAATCAAAACAACAATGAGGTGCCATTTCATGCCACAGAGACTGGCACATATCACAAAGAACAAGAACAATCAGTGCTTGAGGGGATGTGGAGAAAAAGGAATTCTCATTCACTGCTAGTGGGAATTCTGTCTAGTTCAGTCTTTATGGTAAACAATATAGGATTCCTCAAAAAACTGGATATTGTGATCCAGCTATACCACTCATAGGGATATAACCTAGGAACACAAAAACAAAATAAAAAAATGTCCTTTGCATGTCTATGTTCATTGCAGCTCTAGTTACAATAGCCAGAATTTTAAACAATCCAGATACTGACAACGGATAAGTCACTAAAGAAACTGTGATCTATATACACAATGGAATAGTATGCAGTTGTCAGGAAAAGTGAAGTCACGATTTTTCTATACTTGGATGGGCATGAAAACTATTATGCTGAGTGCAATTTATCAGAGGTAGAGAGATATACACAGAATAGTCTTACTCATCTGTGAAATTGAAAAAAAATAAGACAGTATGGTAATAATATTCAGAGACAATGGAGATGAGGTTTAGCTCATGATATGAAGCTTACTACAAGATTGGTTATTGCAGTTAGAGAAATAACCACACCAACAACTATCATGACAACGGTACTGCATAAAAGAGATAGAATGTCTGTCTTAAAGACAGGCATGGGGTGGGGAGGATGGAGTTGGGGGACATTGGTGGCAGGAAGGTTACATTGGTGAAGAGGATATCATTTTTGTTACTAAAACTCAACTACAAATGTATTTGTAATAATGGTGCTTAAATAAAGATTTAAAAATAAACAAAAATACTGGAGAAGGCCTTAATGTGGTTGGCACTGACTTGCTCCAGAGTGGGTTCATGTAACACTTTCATGACTTGGTAACTGCAAAACCTGCTTTCAGAGAAGGGTTACCTGCACTGTCACCTAACAGTGAGATAAAACCAGAACATGCCCCATGATACCCAGACTTCAACATAGGATCTGTGTATAAACCAGGATCTAGAACACAGAAACCTGAATGTGACAACCGTGCTTGAGAAGAACTTACTGAGAACACCAAGAAAGACTTTAGGGATAGATAACTTAGCATGCCCAGAGCCTCTAGATGGTCTTATGGCAGGATGGTAGAATCTCCTTGTTTTTAGGCTGAAGATTTTTCCTTTTTATCTCCCCAACTTTTGCTGAGTCTATATAAAAAGACAAACAAAAAATGTCACACATACCTTTTTTCCTTTAGTTTTCTTTTTTTCATTTTTTATCTTTTAAATAGAGGCTTACACCTTATTTATAGAACCTTGGGAAACAGATTACTTTGTTTTACCACATATTTCAGCAATTTTCTTTTTTTAACTCATACATTTTATTTAGAAACATATATATACATATATATATACATATATGTTTGATAAAATATTTGTAAGCATTAAGAATAGTGCTTCTAGGATTCCTGAGTTAACAGGAGATTGCTTTTCTGGTGGGAGAATCTTTACCTTTATAAATACTATTTTCTATTCAAATATGAGTGATTTTGAAGTGGAATTTTATTTTTTTTTCTTCCTTGAACAACACCTGATGGTACTCATGGGTATACGCCTGGCTCTTAACTCAGGAATTACTCTTGGAATTGCTCAAAAGACCATTTCAGAAGCGGGATCAAACCTAGGTAGACTGTTTGCAAGGATAATACTTTACTTGCCTCACCATACTATTTTTCTATCCCCTAAAATAGAATTATTTATTTATTTATTTTTATGAAGACAAAGATGCAAAGAAAGAGGACAAGGTGAAGTTACAGTGGGAGGATGATCACTCATAAACAAAATTCTCAGAAGAAATACCCTTGCAGGCACCTTAATTTTGAACTTTCAGCCAAAAAAAATTAAGAAAAATAAAACAAAACACATACACAATTACTTTGTCTCTCAAATCCCCAGATTGTAGTAATTATAACATTTCTTAGTGGTACACAAAGCAATCTAAAGCCATAAAATTTATGTAACTCCTTTAACATTGAAGGCATATTTTTTACAGCTCCATGCACATGCATATAAATTTGTTAATCTCGAAAGTTTAAGTGAGAGGCCTTGAGACTTCCTGATCTGAATTTAATACTATTATATTAGTCTGATTTTGACTTTTCTTTTTAATTTATTTAAAGAAAGTATATCACATAATTGACACAATTGATCGTAATATATTTGTTTCAGAAAGAACAAAAGCAAAATTATTTTTTTCTTGTCCTCTCTTTTTTTTTTATGGTTTTTGGGTCACACCCAGCAGTGCTCAGGGGTTACTCCTGGTCCATGCTCAGAAATTGCTCCTGGCAGGCACG
>PVKC010031915.1:0-14399 GCA_004027635.1 Crocidura indochinensis | reverse complement strand
AAAGAAAGAAAGAAAGAAAGAAAGAAAGAAAGAAAGAAAGAAAGAAAGAAAGAAAGAAAGAAAGAAAGAAAGAAAGAAAGAGAAAAACATTGTAGGAGATTAATACTCAAACACAATAGAAATGAGTATCAGAGGGACTGTTCCATTGTAGGAAGCTTCCCACAAGGGGGCGTTAATGAGGGGGTGTAGTTAGGATAGTGAAGGAGCCTATTACAATGATAGTGGGACATAATTGCTCTAGGTTAAGAACTGGGTGCTGAAAGGAGGTAAAGATATATATGATACCCTTTTAGTAATTGCAAACCACAGTACCTAAAAGAAAAATGTTAAAGAGAAAAAGAGTCTGCTATTAGAGGCAGGCTGAGGGAGAAGGAAATGGGACATTGGTGGACAAAAGTGAACACTGATGAAGGGATGGGTACTTGAACATTGTATGGCTGAAATTCAATCATGAACTGTATCTTATGGTGAGTCTATAAAAAATATCAAATAGGGCCCGGGAGACAGCATGGAGGTAAGGCATTTACCTTTCATGCAAAAGGTCATCGGTTCGAATCCCGGTGCCCCATATGGTCCCTCGTGCCTGCCAGGAGCAATTTCTGAGCATGGAGCCAGGAGTAACCCCTGAGCACTGCCCGGTGTGACCCAAAAACCAAAAAAAAAATATATCAAATAAAAATTCTATCTCACAAAACTTGATTCAGCCTATGAGAAAATGAAATCTTGCTATTTACATCAACAACGATGGATCTTGAAGGCATTATGTTAGGTAAAGTAAGTCAGATCAGGAAAGACAAACACTGTATGATCTCATTAATATGCATAAACTGTGTGGTTTGATTTTGGGGTCACACTTTGGAGTAATCAGGAGTGATCCCTGGTGGTGCTTGGGAAAACATTTGCAGCACCTGGGATAAACTGGGGACAACCACATCAAAGGTAAGAGCTTTAACTGTTATATTCTCTCTCTCTCTCTCTCTCTTTCTCTCTCTCTCTCTTTGCATGTGGAAGGTAAGAAAATGGGGTAAGAACAATTATGTCAAGGCAATGAAGTGTATGTAATGGCCATTTTGGCTAATACTGAAATGCATATTTGAAGTTGTTCAGATTAGATCTTGAAAGTGTCCTATGTCTGTGGTGACATATACCAGCTCATCTTGTGATAAATAACACTTTTGAGTCATAATGTACACAAAACTAGTATTAAATCTCAATTAAAAATAAAAAATTGGGGGCCGGGAGATAGCATGGAGGAAAGGCGTTTGCCTTTCATGCAAAAGGTCATCGGTTCGAATCCCGGCGCCCCATATGGTCCCCTGTGCCTGCCAGGAGCAATTTCTGAGCATGAAGCCAGGAGTAACCCCTGAGCACTGCCGGGTGTGACCCAAAAACCAAAAAAAAAAATTGGACCAGAGAGATAGCATGGAGGTAAGGCGTTTGCCTTTCATGCAGTAGGTCGGTGGTTCGAATCCCAACATCCCATATGATCCCCCGAGCCTGCCAGGAGCGATTTCTGAGCATAGAGCCAGGAGTAACCCCTGAGCGCTGCTGGGTGTGACCCCAAAACCAAAAAAATAAAAGAAATAAAAATTAATTTTCTTGGTTATCATAAAAATACAAATTTATCCAGTTGGGTTTTAGGCATACAATGTTTCAACACTGATCCCTTCACCAGTGTCCACTTTCTTTGACTAGTGCCTTCTCCACTCCAAACCATCTGTTTCTACAGGAGGTTTTTTTAAAAATATAATTTGCACTGTAGTTTACAGTATAATGAAAAATGCTTTCTTCCAGGAGTCTTTGAGAAGATTCTTTGCTCTTAAAGGGACAGACTCCCTTTGGGGGAATCAATCTCCAAGATACAGTACTGTTGTTCACGGGGTTTCAAACACAACACTTTATTTTTTAAGTACTATAGCACATATTCTAGTACAAATCCCTTGTATACATATGTAAGATTTTCCAGGCAATGTGAGGGTTGTTACAGAGCAAACCAAGTACTCTCTCAAGTAGCTTGTGAACACTGGCACAGAGACCGACTATTCCTTAAGCCCAGCCCAAACTGGAGTTGTCAGTCTTAGTGACTTTTTGCCAATCTAAAGGGTGTAACTCCATCAATCATATATTACATATTATATATATCCTTCATCCTGATCCAGCAATAATTTATATGTAATTATATAACAGGGCTTTTAATGTTTTAACTCAGGTATTTATATATCTCAAGTTGACTGTAACAAACAGTAAATTATTTAGAGCTTCAAAGTCTAGAACAAAAGAACAAGTAAATCAGACTACTTATCAGTGAATTTAAGAGCAATGTTCAAATTTGAGGATTTGGAAATAGAAATAAAGATGTAATAATTACTTCTTTTTGGCAGTAAGTAACAAAGAATCTCATTAATAGTAGCTTAGGGGCCCGGGAGATAGCATGGAGGTAAGGCATTTGCCTTTCATGCAAAAGGTCATTGGTTCGAATCCCGGTGCCCCATATGGTCCCCTGTGCCTTCCAGGAGCAATTTCTGAGCATGGAGCCAGGAGTAACCCCTGAGCACTGCCGGGTGTGACCCAAAAACCAAAAAAAAAAAAAAAAAGTAACTTAAACAAATGTGGTGGATATTGGTGGTGTCAAGTTCCAAGAGTTCTAGGGCAGGTTATGGGGGGGTAATAGGATCATTTTGAATTTTTTTGAATTTTTAATGCTGAGGGATCACTCCTGGCTCTGCATTCAGGAATTACTCCTGGCATGCCAGGGTTTGAACTCAAGTTGGCTGGGTAGAAGTGAAATGCCCTAACCACCTTTCTATCTCTCCTGTTCCTACAGGGTCATCTTTGACCCCACCTAGACTCCCATCATCTCTCTCATCATATCCCTATCTCTCTCATCATATCCCTATCTCTCTCATCATATCCTTCTCTCTCTTTCTCTCTCTCTCCCATCCTTACCCTTTGGGTACTTTGCTATTTTCCGACTTCCTACTGATTGCAAAGTGGCTGCTTAATGGAGGCTTCACAGCAACACTCAAAGCTGAAAAGGGCAGCAGTGCATAAGGAACACAAGAGCTTCGACATAAATACCCAGAATACCCAATCAGTAAGTAGCACTGACTAAACCTGGCACAATGTCACCTTGCATATCAGACATATTTTTAGTGTGTGGGGATATTTTCTCTTACTTTCTGAATAAGACTAGTGATGTATTAGAGGAGAAATGAGATGAAGGAAGATATTTGCCTTATGCTCTAATTAATGCATGTTACAACAATTTTTCAGAATAACACCAAATATGGTGAGTGCAAGAAAATTATTAAAAAATTTCTAGCATCCGGAGCAGTGGCACAAGTGGTAGGGTGTTTGATTTGCATGTGCTAACCTAGGAAGAACCATGGTTCAATCCCTCAGCATCCCATATGATCCTCCAAGCCAGGAGTGATTTATGAGTGCAGAGCCAGAGTAACTCCTGAGTTACTCCGGGTGTGACCCAAAAAGAAAAACAATTCTAGTATCCCTGTCCCCAAGAAAATAAAAGACACTATGCACATTGCCTAATTTTTTATTTATTGGTCACTGTTTTGTTTATTTTATATCACCCTGCAATATCTTGGTTTCATTTCTCTTAAATGTTAGAACCAACACTGAACAAGTTAAAAAGTTCTTTTGAATTTTCCAGCTTTCTTAGGCTATAAAAATGCTAAAAAAAGTTTTTATATTTATAGGCTGTGGGTGTGTGGGAGAAATACACATGAAGCTTAAACATGTGAATCTGTCCTTTATTGCTTTGTAAGACAATTCTTATTGTGTCTATTATTAACTAGCTTTATGGATGCCTCTTTCCAAAGTCGAAGAAACATGTACTTTGTACTTATAAATACCGTGTGGGTGGGATCAACAAGGTGTGGTGCTTTCCATAACCTGAAGGTGAGTCACAGGAGCATAGTGATTGAACAGGAAGGTAGATATCTTGAGTATGAAAATGAGACATGTACGAGATTCCACAGAAATTAGACTTGACCATAAAAACAGCATCTGGTTTGGGGAACTTGCAAAGAGAAAGAAAATTTGCAGGCAGGTTTGGTTGGAAGCCCAAGAGGTGCTCAGCTCCTAGTCATAAATTAATGAGCGTAGTACACCAGGGCACCCTGAGGAATAGCTACCCACCTCTGCCTCCCAGGACACCTGGAATGAGCATCAAATGTGCAGCATCAACAGGAGGGCAGGTATATTCAGGTGTCTCTCTGTGGCTCTTGAGCTGTTCTTTCATTGTAATCTCTTCTTCCCACTCTGGGTTAGATTAGAGATATGATTAGTCTCTCACTACTATTGAACTGGACCTATTCCCAGAGGAACACATTCAGAACTTATTTTGCTGGGCTCTAAACTTGGAACGAGATGAACAACCACCACAACAACAAACAAAAACACCACGCTGGAGTGATGGGCTCTTGATCTAGTCCAGTCTTTCTCAAAAAGAAAACAACAAAATGGTAGTCTGTAGTGCCCTGGCAGGAAAACCCAGAAATAAAACCTCCTAGAGCAGGGGTCCTCAAACTTTTTAAACAGGAGGCCAGTTCAATGTCCTTCAGACCATTGGAGGACCAGATTATAATAAAAACAAAAATTATGAACCAATTACTATGCACACTGTATATATTTTATTTTGAAGTAAAGAAACAAAATGGGAACAAATGAAATATGTGGTCCACGGGCCATAATTTGAGGACCACTGAGACAACTCCTTTCTTGCTGTTTTTCTACTTTGGAGAATAAGTGCAAATTTTATGTGATCACAGCTTTTAGTCACTGCTTTTATTTTCAGTAGAAAAGGTTTTTCTTCCAGCATGCAACTTAAATATATGCTGCAATATGTATTTCTGGAGACCTTAGGAGACAGGTGAGTCCAAGATAGATGAGTCCAATTGTGACCTCTGACATTATAAAAAATTGTGAAAATCCAAGCTTCTCTGCCTTGCTCCACTTCCATTATTTTGTGTGAGAAAGGGGGACAGTAACCCACCTGCTTCACAGAATCTTTGGTGAGATTGAAGCAAGAGACTCTACCATGGTTCATCCCAGATCCAGAAATAAATTATTAAAGCTCAAGAGACAGAGATTCTCAGCACTAGTTATTTTTCATTCACATCAGAACTGCAAATCCAACATTAAAATGCAAATGATCAGGATTTGCTATGAGGCTTAACTTCCTTTTCTTTGTAGGAATGCATGAATTATGTAATGCATGGTACACGGAGGGAGAGAAGATTTCCTTGCCAGAGCTTGGAGGCTGGGAGGAGGCATTTTTCACTCCCAGCAACTCCCTCCCCCTGAGTGCTCAGTCCAAATTACTGACGTCCTGTCCCTTCAGCTTCTTGTACTTTCTTGGTTTGTCTGTACTTGCAGAGGCTTAGCTTTTCCCTTAGAAAAGCCGCTAGCAATAGCAAAGGAACCATTCCAAAGGGAAGAGATGTTTCTGCCTTCATTGCCTTTGAGGTCAGCCTTCCCATTTGTTTGTCTTGGAGGTCTCTCCAATATTCGGATTGTACAGCATAGCAGTTTGCTTTTCCTTGTACAGATTAATCTTTTGCAT
The DNA here is from genome assembly GCA_004027635.1 of Crocidura indochinensis. Classification (NCBI taxonomy): domain Eukaryota; kingdom Metazoa; phylum Chordata; class Mammalia; order Eulipotyphla; family Soricidae; genus Crocidura; species Crocidura indochinensis. The sequence goes on along the minus strand of PVKC010031915.1, from coordinate 8,815 downwards.
GGCTTAGCTGGTACTAAAAAATCAACATGAGGAATGCATTTACCTCTGAAGTCAGGAGGATTCTTGGCTAAATTCAGAAGGAGTTTGGGAATTCGGTTCCTGCAGCAGGCATAGCCCTGAAAACAGAGAGATGCTCTTCAGAACATGAAACCCCAGCAGGATTTTTTCTGGCAAATCTAATACTGCCTTGGAGGTCACAGGAATGGGGGAAGAGGAGAATTTTTTTGGTTTGGGGATGTGTATCACATTTAGTGGTGCTCAAATGCTAATTTTGGCAGTATCTAGGAGACTGACTCAATACCAAGGGTTGAAACCAGGGCTCTGGCATGCAAAGCATGCTTGTTTAACCTTTTCCTTAGCTTTTCCATATAAGCCCTTCAAATAACTAATCTTAGGTTCCTAATAATACCAAGTGGGAGACTTAAGTCACACAAATCCCTTTCTCTTCACATGCATGTATGGCCTCTCTGTTAGTTGATATGCTTTCTAGATTGTGGGGCAAAATAACTCTCAGTTGGTGTAACTGAGGAATGTACAGTGACATATTATCACATCAAATCACTAACACATACAGGATTTACTTTGTGGAGTTCAACAAATGCATTCATGTAGCCACTATAGGACCCTGTACACTACCCTCACCCCCAACTTCTGACAACTGTTGGATATTTCAAAATATCTAGTTTTACCTATTGTAATAACAAGTAGTAGTAGTAGTAAAGTTGGCTTCTTTTACTTATTATTATGCATTTGTATTTCTTTTTTTCCTTCAAGAAAGTATTATTCCAAGGTTTTGGCAATTATGAATAAAAGTGCTACAAACCTGTGCGTGCAGGTATTTTATATAGATATAAGTTTCTGACTGCTTTGGGGAAATACCAAGGATTGCAACTGCTGAGTTTGTGTGGCAGGTTTTGCAAGATAGCAATGAACCACCTTCCAAAGTGGTGCTCTCCCATTCCACATTCACACCAAGAATGTGTCAGAAGCACTGCCTCTTTGCCAGCTGGGTGGTGTAAGTATTCTCAAGGTATGTGCTGAGATCTCTTTGTGCTGAAGAAAAATGCTTCTGCTAAAGAGATTCTTTATTTCTTCCTACAGCCCAGATTTACTTCAGGTCCAATTTATTCCTTTGGCTCTGACCGTGGTGCTGAACCCTCTCTCTCTCTTTTCCCCCCCTGGAAAACTCAACTCCAATGGCAATATATACAAATTATCGTGTCTATGGGATGTGTTAAACTGATATAGGAACATGGATGCTCCCTCCCTTCTGGGATTTACATGAACAAATAGGCCTTGTCAAATTCCTTGAATTCTGAGGAATACAAGCTGGAGAGATATTCTAGCTAAAATGTACAGATTGGGAGGTATCTAGTTCCTGACATACACCTGAGTGTAAGTGGGAAATGTTTCAATAGTCATAAAACCATCTCCAAAATGAACCCAGGTCAGGGTAACTTACCTCCTCAGTTTCAAGGAAGTAACAGCAGTAACGCTATGTTCCCAAAGTGATGACCACAAATAATCTTCTATTTGTCAGAGTGGGTTTCTGACATCAGTGTGGGATCACTCTGCTGCAATACTATTGCTGTTTACATGTTTTACCATAGATCAGTCTTCTCAGAATGGACTCTGTGGAAAGTAGCACTTTGCATACTATATTAGCTCATATGAACACCTATCCTGTGAAAGTCAAATGCCACCAGGAATTCCTATTTTCTTCAAGAAGCTTGCAAGCTTTGTAATGAAAAAGTATAGACATTCAAACAAGCCATTCTTATGAGAGGTGGTAGAGTGCTGTTATATGTGAGTTTTTTTTTTTTTTTGGTTTTTGGGTCACACCCGGCTGTGCTCAGGGGTTACTCCTGGCTCCATGCTCAGAAATTGCTCCTGGCAGGCACGGGGACAATATGGGGCACCGGGATTCAAACTGATGACCTTTTGCATGAAAGGCAAACGCCTTACCTCTATGCTATCTCCCGGGCCCCTATATGTGAGATTTTTTTAAAAGAAATTTTCTGTACTTCAGTAACTAAGATGCCTTATGTCAGAAGAACTATAGGGCCAGGAAGATGGAACTAGATTTGATCCCCAGCACCACAAATTTTCTCCTGTGCAACTCCTGAGTACTGAAAAAGGAGTCATCTCCTAGTCCTTCTGTATATAGTTCAACTTAATTTTTAAAGAGTAAGAATTGTGATAGACCAGTAACCTGTTCTGCTCTGAACAATCACCAAAGAGTTTTGTTTACAGAGTTCTGTGCTTTGATTTTGACTTCTACTTTTAATGCCAGCAAGCCAGGGACAGACATGTCTGCCCTGGCCAAGTCTTGGTAAGTTGTAAGCCTCACTGTAGGGAGGGAGTTACCTCTGCTAGGGATCATGATTTGTGGAAAGTAGCACTTTTCACGACCCGCTTGCTCATTACTCCCGAGGCACCCGCTTGCCGGGAGCTTGGGTGGATCACTTGTTTCTCCAAGTCCTGCCAACCAGTGAAAGGGGCAGTTTGTGGCAGGTTGGGGCAGAGGCTGTTTAATCTTTTCTATGGACACAAAGCGAAGCTCTTCCTCTACTAATTCCTACAGAGGAACAAAGTTGGAAGGGGCAGCATGTGGAGGCAGCAAAGGGGTTGGGGCTGCGGGCAGAGATGGTTTAGGAAGGACAAGCCATACTTACAGCTTCTCTTAACTGATTTGGGCTGAATTGCATTGAATGAAGCCTCCTTCCTGATGACCCTCCCAGGCTCTCCCTTTCCCAGGTATTAGCCCAGAAATAGCAAAACAGTAGTGAACACGGGCTTCTCACAGTTCCTGTAGTTAGCCTGAAGTGGAAGAGGTCCAAAGAGTCATTTGAGGGACCTGCCTACCCAGCATATAGACTTGTTTCAACTATGGGTCCATGGACCAGCACCTAGCTGCAGAAATTTCTCACTGAACTGATTAGTACTGGGTGCCCCTGAAAAAAGGAACAATATATTAAGAATGAAAACACAATGGAATAGTCTATGAAATAGTACTCTTATTTCAATTGGCCTGCAGGTATAAAAAAGTTGAGAGATATTGGTCTGAAGCAGGACTTTCCCCCACCCTACTCCAGCAGTGCTCAGGGAGTTCTCCTGGCTCTGCATTCAAGAATTGCTCCTTGAAAGTGCTGGTACAGGGCCGGGCAGTGGCGCTGGAGGTAAGGTGCCTGCCTTGCCTGAGCTAGCCTAGGACGGACCGCAGTTTGATCCCCCAGTTTCCCATATGGTCCCATATGCGACTTCTGAGCGCATAGTCAGGAGTAACCCCTGAGCGTCACCGGGTGTGGCCCAAAAACCAAAAAAAGAAAGTGCTGGTACATGGGGGAACCATATAAGATGCCAGTTATCAAGCCCAGGTCAGCCTCATGCAAGACAAGTGTCTTACCTACTATTGTTCTGGCCCCCAATTGTTTGCTGTTTTTTAGGTCTCACCCATTGATGATCAGGGGTTATTTCTGAATCTGTACTCAGGCACAGGATTTCATTTTGATTTGAAGAGAAAATAGACTTTATTAAGAGAGAGAAAGGGAGGAAAAAAGAGACAATGACATGTTTAAGAGAGAACATGGACTTCTACAAATGTGGAGAGAGCCCCAGTATACATCTCAGTAGAAAAGTTGGGAAGTATGAAAGCCCATATCTTAAGAAAGGAAATGAAGGACAGCACATGCTTGCAGAAACCAGGTACCTGGGCTGGCAACATGCATGTGGCAGCACAGATACACAGGCCCAAGGAGCACGTGTGCCAGTGGCAGGGCTTCTTAAACTGTCTCCACCCATGATTCCATTAACACCTGAGGAATTTTTCCACAACCTTGGATAAGTTTGTAAAGAAGTTGACAAATTAGGACCAGAGCAATGGTGCAGTGGTAGGGTGTTTGCCTTGCATGCACTGACTCAAAATGGATTGTCGTTAGATCCCCTGGCATCCCTTATGGTCCCCCGAGCTAAGAGCAATTTCTGAACACATAGCCAGGAATAATCCCTGAGCATCACTGGCTGTGGCCCAAAAATCAAACAAGCAAAAAATTTGACAAATTAAATGTTCATTGATAATTTCATTAAAATTACTTTAAGACAAATTTTTAAACTATTTCACCTTAGATGGGTTCATGATCCATATCATAAGCAAGAATATTAAATTACTTCAATTTAGATGGGATCATGACCCCCAGCATAAGCAAGAGGGTCCAAGATTGCTTCAAGGTGAAGCTGTATGAAGTGTGTCTATGACTGCTGGGATGTCCCAGGAAGGGGAACCGTGGTTTCCCAGGATCTGTTGTCTCCAGAAGTTAGAGAACTGAGTCCACATTCTTGTCAGGAAAGAACAGTTCTGCTCTTCCCTTTGCTGTGGGAGAGATGAGCTAAGGAAACTACATGGATGGGCAGGGAATCAGGTTCTCTCCACTGCTTCCAATCTTTTGAGCTAACATCCACATCCATGGCCATAATCCCTCATTTTCTCTTCAGTGAAGCTACTTTCACTTTTCGCAGCATCTGTTTATTACCACATGGAAGGAAAAGATGAGGCTCACACTTTCTTTCAGACCAACTTTGTGGAGGGATCAGTTTCAAGATCATTTCAAAGTCATGCTCTGGTAGGTCTTTCCAAGGACTGTGTGACTATTCATGATGGTGATGAAGTCCTGTTCCCTCACATCTCTCAGTCCTTTCCTCACCTACTATATTTTGGGTTTTGGATCTCACCTGGTAGTGTTCAGAAATGACTTCTGGCTCTACACTCATGAATCATTTCTGGCAGAGCTGGGGAGACCTTATGTGATGCCAGGGATGGAACCTGGGTCATCCATGTGCAAGGCAAGTGCTTTGGCTGCTGTCCAACCTCTTTAGGCCCCAGACCCTTTATTTAGTGTTGCTTGTATTGCAGAGGCAGGAAATCAGTAAGTGGGCTAGGATTAGAAGAACATGGCTATGGGTACAATCCACACCTTATTCCTTTGTCCTTGTTCTCCTGCCTGCCTGCCCTTGACCTTTCCCTCTGGCCTGTTAAGCAGGAAGGAAACCTAATGGGAGAGGCAGTTGTTTTTATAGAGTCAAAAATGCCTCCTACAAAAGCATACCCAAGGGCAATTCTTTTTCCAAGACCAGTTCTGACAGCTAACAAGGTTGGCGCCCAACAGGCATCCGCCAATACATTTGTCCTGTCACCTCCTGCCACATCAAGCCTTTGGCACAACACTGGCTACCCAGTCTGTGCCAGGCTTGCACCATCTTCTGTCCAATCCATAGTGGGTGGTGACAACATGTTTGGGGCTGATATATTGGTACAAGGCCATACTTGCTTAGATGTATTTGCAGGGAGGTAGGGTTTGTTGAAATGGTGGAGGTACCACCACCCTTCATTCTCCACTCCAACTTCCTCCAGTGGGAGGAACAGGAATACCTGTCCACCAAGAGGTCTTTTCAGCCACCAGGAAGAAGAGTGGTACATGCCTCCAGTCCCTCATTTCTTCCCTGGATTCAGGAAGCGCTAATCCTGAGGCAGCAAGTCGGCACAGCTGGCCCCCCTAGCACCCCTGAGCACACCCACATTCAGGGCCTTGACAACTCAGGCAGTATCCATTGTTCCCACACAGTAGGCAGGACTAGAAACTGGGCACCCAAGGCCACCTGGGTGGAATAAGCCTTCACAAAGCTACCGGCTCCAATTTGTTCCTTGGACCACAGAGAAAACCGTGTTGGGCAAGGATGCAGAACTTCTTTAGAAGTTCATGGGAACTAGGAAAAAATCAATGCCAAAAACCCTTCTGTCAGTTGGTTAACAAAATGCAATGTCTATAGCATTCTAAGCACCATTATCAGGAAAATTTAGCTCTATGGCATTGAATAGGTAATGTGGTTTGGTAAAGTAGACAGATGTTAGAACTTCTTCCCATTTAACCAGCTGAATGGGATAATATTGTCAAAGCCCTTTTAAAAGTATTTATGTATATGTATAATGCTAGAGTAAATAAATTTTACTCAACATATTTGCCTCTACATAAACAGAACAAGAAAAAAAGAAAGAAAATTAGGTGAAAGTACAAAGGGTAAGGGGCTGCCTGTACATGGCCATCCAGGTTTGTTTTATGGCATTACTTATGGCTCCCTGAATAATGCCAGGAGTAAGCCCTGAATACAGCTGGCTGTGGCTCAAATGCCATGAACAAAAAGAAAATTATGCAGATAAAGAAGATGGTATAATGGCATGCAGTTTAGAGGTGTGTCACATTTCCTCCTGCAGGAACAACTTACACTGCCCTAGGGTAGTGCAACTGGAGTTCAAGGATCTTCTCCTGAAATCAAATAAATCAGTCCTACTGAACTAGAGAGATTCACTTTTGGTCCAGGAAAAAGGATGTTAACTGTAGAGTTGTTCCAAGTATTTAGACATTCAAGAGGAAGACCCTCCCTTACCATTTTCCTGATCCCAGAAAACTATTTTCAGCCTGATCAACTATAAACTACATCCTTTCTGCACTTGGATTTTGATTTTTTTTTTTTCAGTTTCAGGGCTGCCCTGTTTCAGGGCAGCTCTTTCCCTGTTTATACTCAGGCATATGTAATTTTTTTTTTGGTTTTTGGGTCTCACCCGGCATTGCTCAGGGGTTACTCCTGGCTCCATGCTCAGAAATTGCTCCTGGCAGGCACGGGGGACCATATGGGGCGCCAGGATTCGAACCGATGACCTTTTGCATGAAAGGCAAACACCTTACCTCCATGCTATCTCCCGGGCCCCAGGCATATGTAATTTTGACAAGAGAGCTACATTGACATTGATAGTAGGTAGGAAGAGATGAGGCTGGGTCAGACCTTATGGACACTTAGTAGTTCTGAGGGAAGGACAGAGTCTAGACTAGAATAAGATGCAATTCCTTTTTTGTTGTTGTTGTTGTTTGTTTGTTTTTTGGGCACACCTAGCAGTACTCAGGGATTACTCCTGTTCTACACTCAGAAATCACTCATAATATGCGCAGGGGATCATATGTATGCTGGTGATTGAACCTGGGTCAGCCAGGTGCAAGGCAAATGACCTAGTCTTTGTGCTACCTACTGCTACAAGTCCAACAAGATTCAACTTCGTGAATTTTCCAGTCAAACAATGGTTCTAGAATTTGGATGCATATATTTTGTAGGCTCCTGAGAATTTCCAACCATTGACTGGATCAGACACTTGGCAGAGCTAAAGGATGGAATGGAGTTTAGGCCTGAACAATATGCAATTCTTGAGCTTGCTGCTTTGTGAACATTAAATTCTATTTGTTTTTCCAAACACAGCTCTTGAGTTTGCATATCACATTTTGTGAAGCCAAGGCACAGGCTGTTGATGACTCATTAAGTCCAGTTTGGGGGAAAGGAGAACTCATCCGGTTGTCAGGAAATCAAGTCAAATGATTGACTATGGTGCTCCATCAGAATTAGATGGAACTTTGCATCCCTATCCTTTGTTTCTCTCAAGATGCTTTCAGATAACTTTTTTTAAATTTTCTTTTCTGGTTTATGAGTCACTCAGAGAATGTCAGGGCCTACCCCTGGCTCTACGGTTAGAGGTTGGCTCAAGAGACCCTATGATGCTACAGATTAAATCTGGCTGGGTCCAGATTTAACAACAGCACAATGGGTAGGACATTTACTGTGCATGTGGGTGATCCAAGTTTGATCCTCATTACCCCATAAGATCCCCTGATTTGCCAGGAGTGATTCCTGAGTGCAGAGTCAGGAGCAAGCTCTGTGTACCACCAAGCGTGGCCCCTGACTCCTCTACCACAAAACCCTGGGTTCCCTGCATGTGGTGCTTTTGTAATTATGTGGTAGGGATCCTCAGAAAGATTGAGGAGCCTTCTGATTTTAGAACTAAGAGATTCTACCATCATCACCACATGCTCTTGTATAGTGCCGCATGGGCCCCTGGAATGGGGCCAACCTACATGGATCAGGTTCATTTGACCAGTGGGTAGATCTGCTCCAAATTGTCATAGGTCACTACATTGATGGGTAGAGCTGACTGGAATAGACTCCAGTCCTAGGAGCATGGGACCCACAATGGCAGCAGACTGTGGTTAAAAGGAAAATTATTCAACATTGAAAAGGATGCTGGCACAGAGTCAGTTGTCCATTTTCAGTGTATTGGCCAGGAGGGCTTCAACAAGAGGCTGGAATTGTAAGGTACATGGGAATTGCCTTTATGCTTCCACACTCTAAGGTTTACTTCCCCAAAGGAGAAAGCCATTTGTGGGTGTTCACCTCTGCCCAATGTTTTCCATTCCACACTCTTGTTTCTAGGCAACATAGAAAGCTCTTCTGTTGCCAGACACGTATCCATGTAGATTCACTCCCTCCTTACTCAGACACGTGGCCATGCATGGAAATACAAGACTCTACTGCCCCGTAGTCCTGGGGGACTGGAGATGATTGTCACAAGCCAGAGTACACAGGACCTGCTCTGTGCTTCCCTTCCTTTAGAAGTATTTTTGCTTTTTTGGGTCACACCCAGTAGTGCTTTATACTCAGAAGTCACTTCTGGCTAGCTCAGGGGCTGTATAAGTTGTTGGGGATTGAACCTATTTTGGCAGCGTTTAAGACAAGTGCCCTACCCACTCTACTATTGCTTTGACTTCCACTTCCTGTTTTTGGTAGCCCACTAAAAACTAGTTGTCCTCAGAGTTCCTGTTAGTAGGATTTGAACCTGTACTTGATGCCTGTAACCAGGTTACCATCTTCCTCCTTCCTTCCATGGTGCAGTTCTTCCTGGACCCCTGCCATTGGCCTTCTGCTACTCCTCTTTTTTCATTTC